>PVKV010036290.1:0-15824 GCA_004027835.1 Alouatta palliata
GAGGGGGAGGAAGGAAGGAAAGAAGAAAGAAAGGAAGTGAGGAAGGGAGAAACAGAGGCAGGGAGGAAGGAAGGGAGGGAGGGAAGAAATTCCCCAAAGATGGTACTCATGTTTGTCGCGTGCATACACAGGTAGTCAGTCCTGTGAAGACAAGCAAGGGAATGTGTCCTAACCCCAGTGAGTCTTCCAGATTGGTCTCCAAGGCTGGATGTCTGGAGAAACCCAGTGGACACATTCACCTTTCAGCTTATTCCAACCATGACTGAAGAGGCCCAGCTAGGTAATACGGCTCCCCTTGAGCTAGTAGCTTAGCTTCAGGTGGATGAATGCACGATAAAGTTATAATAAATTTTCCCAAAAGATGTAGCTGCCAATAGGTAAAGCCACAAGGCTGCTAATGTCAGGCTGCTGCACTCATTCCATTTCCATTTGACCAGCAAAACCTACTGGGATATTTCCTTGCTGGTCACTGAATTCTTTGGAGATGTCAAGCATCCAGTTTCATAAAGAGATGAGTACTAGGTCCCTACCTGACCTTTTGTTTTATTAATAGAGGCAGAGTCTTGCTATGTTGTCCAGGCTGGTTGTGACCTCCTGAGTTTAGGTGATCCTCCTGTCTTGGCCTCCCAAAGTGCTGAGATTACAGGCATTAGCCCAGCCTCTACCTTTTCTTTTCTGAGATAGTTTCGCTCTTGTTGCCCAGGCTGGGTGCAGTGATGCAATCTTAGCTTACTGCAACATCCACCTCCTGGGTTCAAACAATTCTCCTGCCTCAGCCTCCCAAGTAGCTGGGATTACAGGCGCACACCACCATGCCCAGCTAATGTTTGTATTTTTAGTAGAGACAAGAGCATCACCATGCTGGCCAGGATGGTCTCAACGTCTGACCTTGTGATCCACCTGCCTCAGCCTCCCAAAGTGCTGGGATTACAGGCATGAGCCACTGTGCACGGCCTCATTTGAGTTTTGCGAGTTCTTTTACCAGATGAGTTTGGATGCTTTAAGGGATAATAAACACAAAATGCTTTTTCACATGCCTTAGATTGACTGAAATGGTCTTCTATGTGACTTCTCATGTTTAGCAGCCCAAAGAGTGAAAAGAGGCTGGGTGCGGTGGCTCACACCTGTAATCCCAGCATTTTGGGAAGCCAAGGTGGGCAGATCACTTGAGACCAGGAGTTTCCGACCAGCCTGACCAACATGATGAAACCCCGGCTCTACTAAAAATACAAAAATTAACCGAGCATGATGGCACATGCCTGTAATCCAACTACTACCGAGGCTGAGACAGGAGAATTGCTTGAACCCAGGAGGCAGAGGTTGCAGTGAGCCGAGATCATGGCACTGCACTCAAGCCTGGGCAACAGAGGGAGACTGTCTCAAACACGCGCGTGCGCACGCACACACACATACACACATACACACACACACACACACACATTCATTCCTTACATTCACAAGTTTTCTCTCCATTTTAACTCTGAACATGAATATTAAAGACTATGGGCCGGGCGCGGTGGCTCACGCCTGTAATCCTGGCACTTTGGGAGGCCGAGGTGGGTGGATCACCTGAGGTCAGGAGTTCAAGGCCAGCCTGGCCATCATGGTGAAACCCCATGTTTAAACAAACAAACAAACAAAAGACTATGGAATATCTAAAGGTTTTCTCACATTCTCTACTGTATTATTTTCCTAGGGCTGACCAAAAAAAAAAAACAAAAAAAACGACATTGGATGACTTAAACAACAGAAATTTATTTGCTCATAGTAGTTTTGGAGGCTGGAAGTCCAGGATCAAAGTGTAGATAAGGATGGTTTCCTCCATAATGAGCCTTAAAAGAAGTATCTCTTCCAGGAATCTCTCCTTGACTTGCAGATACCATTGTTTCTGGTCATGTCACATAAAATTCTTTTTCTGCTACACTGATACCTCTTTCACTTCTTATAAGGAAACCAGTCATATTGAATGAGGGCCCCATTCTAACTGCCTCATTTTAAAATCACCTCCTTAAAAAACTACATCTCCAAATACCACCTCATCTTGAGGTCCCAGGGGAGAAAGCCTTAATATGTTGACTGGTGGATGAGACATGGGACATAATCCAGATCAGCAGTCCCCTAACTTTTTGGCACCAGGGGCCAGTTTCATGAAAGACATTTTTCCTACAGACTGGAGTAGGGGATGGTTTGGGGATTAAACTGTTCCACCTCAGATCATCAGGCCTTAGATTCTCATAAGGCATGTGCAACCTAGATCTCCTGCATATGTAGTTCACAATATAATTCATGCTCCTATGAGAATCTAACGCTGCTGCTGATCTGACAGAAGGTGGAGGACAGACAGTAATGCTTGCTCACCCTACATTCACCTCCGATTGTGCGGCCCAGATCCTAACAGGCCACAGACCAGTACCAGTCCATGGCCCAGGGGTTTGGGGACCCCTGTAAAGCTGTGAAACATAAAAAGGTTTTCCCACCAGGCACAGTGGCTCACACCTGTAATCCTAGTACATTGGAGGCCCAGGCGGGTGCATCATGAGGTCAGGAGATCGAGACCATCCTGGCTAACATGGTGAAACCCTATCTCTACTAAAAATACAAAAAATTAGCTGGGCATAGTGGCACATGCCTGTAGTCCCAGCTACCCAGAAGGCTGAAGCAGGAGAATCACTTGAACCCGGGAGGCGGAGGTTGCAGTGAGCCAAGATCACGCCACTGCACTCCACCCTGGGAAACAGAGTGAGACTCCACCAAAAAAAGTTTCCCCACACTCCTTGAATTTATAGTTTCTCTCCAGTTTGAGTTCTAAAATGTTTATCAAGGACTGAGTAGCAGTGTGGCTTCCTCACATTCCTTACATCAATATGGCTTCTCTCCACTGGGAATCCTGACATATACCTTAAGGCTTGAGGAGTAAGTAAAGATTTTCCCACATTCCTAATCATAGGTTTTCTCCTAGTGGGAGTTTTGTGGTATCAGTCCTAAGGATTAAATGAAGCCTTTCCCACATTTTCCATAGGTTTCCTGCCACTGTGAATTCTTACATGTTCATTATGACCTGAGATAATAAAGAAGTGATTCCACATTAACTCCCATAGCATTTCTCTACAGTGTGACTTTGTTCACATTTTTCACGTAAATGGGAACCACAGAGAGCTTTCTCACAACTCTAACACTGATAAGGTTTCTTCTCAGTGTGAGCTTTTTAAGTATATGCAAAGGGACTATAAGAATTGAAGAATTTGACCAGGTATGGTGGCTCATGCCTGTAATCCTAGCACTTTGGGAGGCTGAGGCAGGTGGATTATCTGAGGTCAGGAGTTCAAGACAAGCCTGGACGACATGGTGAAACCTTGTCTCTACTAAAAATACAAAAAATTAATATAGAACAGAATAACCAGTATCAGCCATTCTAAAAATATACCAAAAGGTAAAGAGCATCACCATAATGAAGAATTTACATCAACTAATGGGCAAAACAGCCAGCTAGTATTAAATGGCAATATTAAACTCACATATATTAATATTAATCCTAATTTAAATGGACTAAATGCCCCAATCAAAAGATACAGACAGGCAAATTGGATGAAAAGCCAAAACCCATCAATACGCTGCATCCAGACCCATCTCACATGCAAGGATACATAAAGACTCAAAACAAAGGGATGGAGGAAGATTTACCAACCAAATGGAGAGCAAAAAAAAAAAGAAAGAAAAAAGCAGGAGTTGCAATTCTCGTCTCTGATAAAATAGACTTTAAGGCAACAAAGACCAAAACGGACAAAGAAGGACATTACATAACGGTAAAACGATCAATGTAACAAGAAGAGCTAACAATCCTAAATATATATGCACCCAATACAGGAGTACCCAGATACATAAGGCAAGTTCTTAATGACTTACAAAGAGACTTAGACCCTCACACAATAACAGTGGGAGACTTTAATACTATTTTGTCAGTATTAGATAGATCAACGAGACAGAAAATTAACAAGCATACCCAGGACTTGAACTCAGACTTGGAACAAGTAAACTTAATAAACATTTACAGAACTCTCCATCCCAAATCCACAAAATACACATTTTTCTCAGTATCATATCACACCTATTCTGAAAGTGACCACATAATTGGAAGTAAATCATTCCTCAGCAATTGCACAGCATCTCACAGGCTTAAATGAAATATTGGTTGGCTGCTTGCTTGTTATTTTCCTCCCTTACTCCTTCCTGTCTCCATTGTTAAACACAATTATTCGCATAAAAGAGGTTTAATACCCATCTTTAGACTGTATTCTAGCCTGGGCAATAGAGCAAGATTTTCGTTCTCTCTCCTTCTCTTTTTCTTTCTTTCATTCTCTTTTTTCTTTCTTTCTCTCTTTCTTCTTTTCTTTCTAAAAGAAAAAGAAAAATTAGCTGGGTGCAGTGGCATGCACCTGTAATCTCAGCTACTTGGGAAACTGAGGCAGGAGAATCATTTGAACCCAGGAGGCGGAGGCTGCAGTGAGCTGACATCATGCCACTGCACTCCAGCCTGGATGACAGAGTGAGACTGTCTCAAAAAAAAAAAAAAAGAATTGAAGAATTGATCATACTACTAACCTTCACACGGTTTCCATACACTGTGAGTTCATATATTTGAAATGAATTACAGTAACTGTAGGTTTTTCAGTATTGCTTTACATTTTTAGGGGTTTTCTCCAGTGAGCTGGCATGTGGATATTAAAAAGGAAGGATTATATAAATCCTTTCCAACATTTCTTAAACTGAAAGGGCATCTCTCCAGAGTAAATTCTCACACATTCATTAAGCTTTGAGTAACTAACTAGTGCTGGCTTCTCAATATTTTTTTTTTTTCCACTCCAGGGAGGGGAAGGAAAGGGACTTCTCAATATTTCTTACATTCATAGGGCTCTGTCCACTATGAGACCTTATTTAAGAAGGGGTAAGCATTGATGATGGCTTCTTTTTACTTATTTTTGAGACAGTGTCTCTCTTGCCCAGGCTGGAATGCAGTGACACAATCTCAGCTCACTGCAACCTCCACCTCCTGGATTCAAGTGATTCTCTCACCTCAGCCTCCTGAGTAGCTGCGATTATAGGTGCCTGCCACCACATGTGGCTAGTTTTTGTATTTTTTGTGGAGAAAGGGTTTCAGCATGTTGGTCAAGCTGAGTTTTTTTGTTTTGTTTTGTTTTTGAGACTAAGTCTCAGTCTGTTGCCCAGACTGGAGTGCAGTGGTATGATCTCGGCTCACTTCGACCTCTGTCTCCCAGGTTCAAGCGATTCTCCTGCCTTAGCATCCAAAGTAGCTGGGATTACAGGTGCCTACCACTACGCCTGGCTAATTTTTGTGTTTTTAGTAAAGACCTGGTTTCACCACATTGGCCAGACTGGTCTCGAACTCCTGGCCTCAAGTAATCCACCCAGCTTGGCCTCCCAAAGTGCTAGGATTACAGGCATGAGCCACTCTGTCTGGCTGCTGATGGCTGTTGATACAAAAAAAGGAATTTGGCTGGGTGCAGTTGCTCACACCTGTAATCCCAGCATTTTGGGAGGCCAAGGTGGGCAGATAACGAGGTCAAGAGATCAAGAACAGCCTAGCCAACATAGTGAAATTCTGTCTCTACTAAAAATACAAAAATTAGCTGGGCATGGTGGGACATGCCTGTATTTACAGCTACTTCAGAGGCTGAGGCAGGAAAATCACTTGAACCTGGGAGGCAGAAGTTGTGGTTAGCTGAGATCGCCCCACTGCACTCCAGCCTGAGCAACAAAACAAAACTTTGTCTCAAAAAAAAAAAAAAATGGAAATTTGTCACTTGATTCCAGAAAGAAGTAAAAAGATGAACAGCCTCAAAAATCAACAACTCTTCCCAGATGTGTAAGAGTAACGGGGCTGCAGGGCAAACCACCGTGGAGGGAGGAGTTATTTGCACTTTGTTTTACCTCTAGGAGCTAAAACAGGTTTTCACAGTCAATATCAGAGAAAAATCCCCTCATGCTCTTGGCTAAGAATGTAAAAAAGAGTGCTCTCTTTATAACAAGGCCTGCCATCAGGAGAAACTAGTTCACCAGATAAAAATCTGCTTTTTGGCCGGGCATGGTGGCTCACACCTGTAATCCCAGCACTTTGGGAGGCCGAGGTGGGTGGATCACCTGAGGTCAGGAGTTCAAGACCAGCCTGGCCAACATGGTGAAACCCTGTCTTTAAAAAAAAAGAAAAGAAAAATCTGCTTTTTTTTTTTTTTTTTTTTTTAAGATAGAGTTTTGCTCTTGTTGCTCAGGCTGGAGTACAAAGGCACAATCTTGGCTCACTGCAACCTCCACCTCCTGGGTTCAAGAGATTGTCCTGCCTCAGCCTTCCGAGTAGCTGGGATTACAGACATGTGCCACCACACTCAGTTAATTTTGTATTTTTAGTAGAGATGGGCGTTTCTTCACATTGGTCAGGCTGGTCTCAAACTCCTGACCTCAGGTGATCCACCCACCTCGGCCCCCCAAAGTGCTGGGATTACAGGCATGAGTCACCATGCCTGGCCAATCTTCTGGGTTTTAATGAGAGCTTCAGTGACCCGGAAGAAGGAAATAACCAACTCCAGCCAACTCTATACATGCTCACCCAACTACAGGGTGGGAAAAACTATGAAGTTCACAGAGAAGAGGCACAGACTCACTAAAAGGCTGACATCTAATGACTGGACAATAGAACCCTGCTGCTCTTCCCACAACTTACCACCATTACTAGAGGCCTGTTTACAGCAGTTCCTCTTATCTGGTGTGCCACGTCCAGCTACGGAAAAATTGCAAGCATACTAAAAGGCAAAAGTTAGTTTAGAGAGAGACAGTAAGAACCAGAACCAGATATAGCAGGATTGTTGAAATTATCAGACTGGGAATTTAAAATAATTATGATTGGTACATCCTGGGTATCCTGGGTTCTAATGGATAAAGCAGACAGCATCCAAGAACAGACGGGCAGTGTAAATACAGAGACAGAAATTCTAAGAATCACAAATAAATGCCAGAGATTGAAGACAGTGTAACAGAAAGTGAAGAATGCCTTTGGTAGGCTTATTGTTGGCCAGGAAACAGCCAACTAAAGAGCTTGAGAATACAGCAGTAAAAAATCCACAACTGAAAAGCAAGAGAACTAAGAATAAAAAAACAAGATAAAAGAACTGTGGGATATCTATAAAAGTTGTATCTTACATATAAACGAAATACCAGATGGAAAGAAAAAAAGGGAAAGAAATATTTGAAACAATAATGACAGAATTTCTCAAAATTAACTCAGACACCAAAACACAAATCCAGAAGGCTACGCAAACACCAAGCAGGACAAGCACCAAAAAAACCTACACCTAGGCATATCATTTAAAAATAACAGAATAGCAAAGATAACAAAAAACACTCAAAGAAGCCAGAAGGGGAAAATGCTTTATGTTTTGAGGATCAAGTGCAAGAATTACATCCAACTTTGAGCACAGAAGGAAGAAGTGAAGGTAAAATAAAAACGTTCATTTTTGTAATTCTTAATTGATCAGATAACTTCTGAAAAATAGCTACAATGTACTAGATTACATATGCTAGTTTTGTGTGCGTGTGTGCATATGCAGATAAGTGAAATATGGTAATGGTGGAAGGTCTGAGAGGGAGGATTTGGAATTATTTTGATAGTATAAGGTACTAACACTACCCATGAAACAGTACAGTAGTATAAAGATGAGAATTGACGTAAATATTACGGTGTGTAAAATATTTAAAGGTTATACCATGTTCCTTACCTTCCCAGGGTTTTGAGGTAATTTTAGAGGTGTAAAAAAAAATTCTGTGGAGTTAATGTAAGGCTTCCTACATGCATTACAGGGAGAAGGCTTCTCTCCAGTTCAACTTCTTACACCTTCTAGAAGGTGGAAAACACTAATGTAAGCTCTTCTGCAATCCTAATGGGGTCTCGGTCCACTCCAAGTTCCAATATGGTATATAAGGTCACACATTCCTTACTTTCACAGTAAAAGAAACTTTCTTTTTTTCTCCTTCTATTTTCACACCGTTTATGACCAGACAACTTGTATGTGAATATTAAAAGAGTGAACATTCACAGGCTTTTTCATGTGCCTTACATTCATACAATTTCTCTCCTATGTAACTTCCCCTGTGCGTAGAGAGAACTGAAGATGCAATGAAGGTTTTCCCATGCCTTACATTCATATAGTTTCTCTCCAGTGTGGCTTTGCATGTGAATATTAAGGCTTCTGGACAATCTATAAATGTTTTTGCTTATTGCTTACCGGATTCACTTGCCAGAGCTGCCACAACAAAACACCAGAATGGGTGGCTCAAACAAGAGAAGTTTATTTGCTCAAAGTTCTGGAAGCCCAAGAGCAAAGTGCCAGCAAGCAAGGTTGGTGGCCTTGATAGAAGGGTCTGTTCCAGCCTTCTGTCTTTGGCTTGCAGATGGACATCATCTGATGACCTCACGTCATCTCCTCTATTTGTTGTCCGACTTGCGTCTTTCTCTTCTTATAGGGACAGAAGTCTCAATTTAATCAAATAATTTTTTTTTTTTTGAGACGAAGTCCTACTCCGTCACCCAGGAGTGCGGTGGCACACTGTCTGTTCACAGCAACCTCTGCCTCCCAGGTTAAAGCTATTCTCTTGCCTCAGTCTCCCAAGTAGCTGGGATTACAGGCACCTGCCACCACACCTGGATTTTTTTTTGTATTTTTAGTAGAGACAAGGTTTTGCCATGTTGGTAAGGCTGGTCTCAAACTCCTGACCTCAAGTGATCCACCCACCTCAGCCTCACAAAGTGCTGGGATTACAGGAATTAAATAATTTTCATAGTTTCTTCTCTCCAGTGTGAGTTCATTCATGTCTTTGAAGTGAATTAGAGCAAATTAGAGCTTTCCCACATTTATTACACGGACAGAGTTTCTCACTAGTGAGTTCGTTCGTGTCTTCGAAGTGAACGAGGATGACTGTAAGCTTTCCCACACTGCTGACATTTATAGGGTTTCTCTTCTGTGTGTGTTTTTTCATGAATTCTAAAGGAACTGGAACATATGAAGGCTTTCCCACACTGTTTACATTCATAGGGCTTCTCTCCAGTGTGAGTCCTTTCATGTATTTGATATGAACTGGAATGACTGAAGGCCTTTCCACATTGTTTGCACTCATAGGGTTTTTCTCCAGTGTGGATTCGCATGTGAATTTTAAGGTGAGTGGAATAGTTAAAAGCCTTCCCACATTCCTTACAGGTGTATGGTTTCTGGGCACTGTGTGTTCGCATGTGATTATTAAGACATGAGGGATACCCGAATACTTTCCCGCATATCTTACACTCACAGGCCTTCTCTTCAGTGTGAGTTCTCAAGTGTCCACTAAGATTTGAGGAAATTGCAAAGGCTTTCCCACATTCAGCACATACAAAAGGCTTTTCTCCAGTGTGAGTTCTGATATGTTGAATAAGGCGTGAGGATGTAAGGAAGGATTTCCCACATTCCTTACATTCATAGGGTTTGTCTCCACTATGAGATCGTATATGTATACTAAGGCCTGAGTACTGAGTGAAGGCTTTCCCACATTCCTTACATATATAGGGTTTCTCTCCAGTGTGAGTTCTTCCATGTATCTGAAATGAATTGGAATAATTGAAAGCTTTCCCACATTCCTTACATTCGTAGGGTTTCTCCCCAGTGTGGGTTCGCATGTGAATACTGAGGTAGGCTGGGTATCTATAGCCTTTTCCACATTCCTTACACTTATAGGGCTTTTTTGCATTGAGGGTTTCTATAAGCACAGAAAGGTTTGTGGAGTCAATAAAACCTGGCCCATTCCATTCATAGAGTTTTTCTCCATTGTGAGTTTTCATATGTGTCTGAAGGTATGACTCATTAATGAAGGATTTTCCATAGTGACTACATTCAAATGACATTTCTTGCGTGCTAGTTCTCTGGTATACAATATTTGGTGTCAGAGTGAAGACTTTTTCATTCTGATTAAACTCAGACAGTTTCTCACCAGTAGAGGTCTTCTCATGCAGAATAAAGAAATCTTTTCCATACTGATTATAGTCATGAGTGTTCCCTGTACTTTGAGTTCTCATGTGCGTCTTAAGGCATGAGTGTTCACTGAAGACTTCTCCACCTTGCTCACAGTCACAAAGTTTTCCTCCATTGTGGTTTCCTTCCTGTTGAAGGGATGATAAGAATTTTATCAAACATATTAACAGAATGCACCCATCTGAAGCTAAAAACATTATAATAATAATGATTATAATTTATGGCATTTTTATTACATGCATTCAGGTCCTGCCCTGTAGATTTATTTTAAGTGGTATGACTTAACTCTTATTCTAGAATGCTGTGCCATCTGCTTTAATCTTGGCCAGGTGTGGTGGCTCACGCCTATAATCCCAGCAGTTTGGGAGGCCAAGAGGGGCAGATCACATGAGGTCAGGAGTTCAAGAACAGCCTGGCCAACATGGTGAAACCCTGTCTCTACTAAAAATACAAAAATTAGCTGGGTGTGGTGGCATATGCCTATGATCCCAGCTATGTGGGAGGCTGAGGCACGAGAATCGAATTGCTTGAACCTGGGAGGCAGAGGTTGCAGTGAGCCAAGATGGTGTCACTGTACTTCAGCCTGGGCAACAAAGCAAGACTCCATCTCAAAATTATAATAATCATAGGCTTGGTGCTGTGGTTCATGCCTGTAATCACAGCACTTGGGAGGCCAAGGCAGGTGGATCACCTGAGGGAAACTGGGAGTTCCAGACCAGCCTGACCAACATGGAGAAACCCCATCCCTATTAAAAATACAAAATTAGCCAGGTGTGGTGGTACATGTCCATAATCTCAGCTACTTGGGAGGCTGAGGCAGGAGAATCGCTTGAACCCAGGAGGCAGAGGATGCAGTGAGCCAAGATTGAGCCATTGCACCCCAGCCTGGCAACAAGAACAAAGCTCCGTCTCAAATAATAATAATAATAATAATAATAATAATAGATTGCTGTAGAATTCTGAGATACTGTTTTTAAAATTCAATGTCTAGACGGGTGCAGTGGCTCACATTTGTAATTCCAGCATTTTGGGAGACCAAGGTGGGTGGATCGTTTGAACCTAGGAATTAGAGAGCAGCCTGGGCAACATGATGAAACTCTATCTCTACAAAAAAAATTTTTTTTTTGAGACGGAGTTTCACTCTTGTTACCCAGGCTGGAGTGCAATGGCGCGATCTCGGCTCACCGCAACCTCCGCCTCCTGGGTTCAAGCAATTCTCCTGCCCCAGCCTCCCGAGTAGCTGGGACTACAGGCATGTGCCACCATGCCCAGCTAATTTTTGTATTTTTAGTAGAGACAGGGTTTCACCATGTTGACCAGGATGGTCTCGATCTCTTGACCTCATGATCCACCCGCCTTGGCCTCCCAAAGTGCTGGGATTACAGGCGTGAGCCACCGCGCCCGGCCTCTCTACAAAAAGTATTAAAAAATTAGCTGGGCATGGTGGTACGTTCCCGTAGTCCCAACTACATAAGAAGCTGAAGTGGGAAGATCACTTGAGCCAAAGGGTCAAGGCTTCAGAGAGCCGTGTTTGTGCCACTGCACTCCAGCCTGAGTGACACAGCAAGACCTTGTCTCAACAAAAAAAAAAAATTTTTTTAATTCAAAGTCTAAGCCAGATGTGGTAGCTCATGCCTGTAATCCCAACACTTTGCTAAACTGAGGCAGAGGATCACTTGAGCACAGGAGCTCAAGACTAGTCTGGGCAACACAGCAAGATCCTGTACCTACAAAAAATTTAAAGAATTAGCTGGGTGTTGGCCAGGCGCGGTGGCTCACGCCTGTAATCCCAGCACTTTGGGAGGCTGAGGCGGGTGGATCACGAGGTCAAGAGATCAAGACCATCCTGGTCAACATGGTGAAACCTCGTCTCTACTAAAAATACAAAAATTAGCTGGGCATGGTGGCACGTGCCTGTAGTCCCAGCTGCTCGGGAGGCTGAGGCAGGAGAATTGCTTGAACCCAAGAGGCGGAGGTTGCGGTGAGCCGAGATCGCGCCATTGCACTCCAGCCTGGGTAACAAGAGTGAAACTCCGTCTCAAAAAAAAAAAAAAAAAAAGAAAGAAAGAAAACACCAAAACAAAACTCAATGTCTAGTTCCAGATGTGGAAATATGAAGAAGCTCTGAAGGAACAAGTTACATGATACATTTAGAGCATCCCCAAACTCATCACTCTCTCTTGTGTGTATGTAACTTCTCTCAAATATCTCTTATTTCTGCTGACTTTTCATAACAGAATTCCTGATTTTCTCTGAGGATGGAAAATAAGAACTATCCCTTGCAAATCTTACCAATTGTACCCCAGTGGATGTCTGACCCCTCAAAAAGTTCTGCTGAAGTGTAGACCATTGTGTTTCAAGTTGCGATTCCCATCCTGAAATAAAACAGAAAAACAAATAAAAGGACTTAGGCAAGGTGAGGTGGCTCATGCCTACTGTAACCCCAGCACTTTGGGAGGCCAAGGCAGGTGGATCACTTGAGGTCAGGAGTTGGAGACCAGCCTGGCCAACATGGTGAAACCCCGTCTCTACTAAAAATACAAAAGTTAGCTGGGTGTGGTGGTAAGCACCTGTACTCCCAGCTACTCAGGGGGCTGAGGCAGGAGAATTTCTTGAACCTTGGAGGCAGAGGTTGCAAGGAGCTGAGATCACACCACTGCACCCCAGCCTTGGCGACAGAACAGCAATGACAAATGAAAGGATTTGGGAAAAAAATGGAAAGAAATGGAAAGAGCTGAAAACAATAAGGCTCGTTTCTATTTGTTTCAAATTAAACATGGCAAGAAAAAACAGAAAGAGATTTGGGGATTTGGGCTACATCAAAAATTTGTTTGTTTGTCTGTTTTTCGTTAGCATTTCGTCAAATCTTTTTTCAAGGTTCTTAGTTTCTTAAAACTTTGGTTTTGATGTAAATGATCCAAAGGGGGAAAAATTGGCTAAGACAAGGACATGAGTAAAAATTTTAGATCATTTATTACAAA
Source organism: Alouatta palliata (assembly GCA_004027835.1). Taxonomy (NCBI): domain Eukaryota; kingdom Metazoa; phylum Chordata; class Mammalia; order Primates; family Atelidae; genus Alouatta; species Alouatta palliata. The sequence goes on from PVKV010036290.1 coordinate 13,046, forward strand.
TTGATGCTATGATAGCGATTCCTGCAGATGTACCTTGATTTTCCTAGGAAAAAAAAACACTGATAGTGAATAGAGAGTATCAGGGAGTGAAAGTAGGAAATTTCTGGAAAAAGAGTGTATAACAAAAATTGACTTAAGGAAATGTATTCTGGCTGGGCACGGTGGCTCATGCCTGCACTTTGGGAGGCCAAAGTGGGTGGATCGCCTGAGGTCAGGAGTTCACTACCAGCCTGGCCAACACAGTGAAACCCCATTGCTACTAAAAATAATTTAGCCAGGTGTGGTGGTGGGTGCCTGTAATCCCAGCTACTTGGGAGGATGAGGCAGGAGAATCATTTGAACCTGGGAGGTGGAGGTTGCGGTGAGCCAAGACTGCGCCATTGCACACCAGCCTGGGCAACAAGAGCGAAACTCTGTCTCAAAAAAAAAAAAAAAAAGAAAAGTTCTAAGACCCCAGGTGGATGCCTGAGATCATGGCTAGTTCTGAACCCTGTATATACTATGATTCTTCAACCTAGTAACTGAGATGTCCATTACGTGACTGACAGGTGGTGTACACAGTGTGGATATATGGACAGAAGGATGAGTCACATGCCAGGCAGGATGACATAAGATTTTATCACACTACTGAGAACAGTGAAAAATTTTAAACTTTGAATGTTGTTTTATTTCTAGAATTTTTTTTTTTTGCGGGGTAAGGGGCAGTGGCCAGGGTCTCACTCTGTCACCCAGGCTGGAGTGCAGTGGTGCAATCACATCTCATTGCAGCCTTGACCTCCCAGGCTCAATCGATCCTCAAAGCTCAGTCTCCTGAGTGGCTGGGACAGCAGGTGTGTCCCACCACCCTCAGCTAATTTTTCTATTTTTTTTAGAAACAAGGTTCTTGGTATATTGCCTAGGCTGGTCTCGAACTCCTGGGCTCAATAATTCGCCCACCTAGGCCGTCCACAAGTGTGGGGATTACAGGCATGGGCCACCGTGCCTGGCTGAATTTTCCATTTCATATATTTTGGACCATGGTTAACTGTAGGTAACTGAAACAGTGAAAAATGAAATCACAGACAAGGGGGGACTGTTCTGTAAGTAAAAGTGTGTGGGAAGTTAAATATTTCCTAACTTTATCTAAACCAGCAGATAGAAAGTACATGTTAAAAAATTTCCTAGGCCAAGCATGGTGGCTCATGCCTGTAATCCTAGGAATTCGGTAGGCCGAGGCGGGTGGATTACCTGAGGTCAGGAGTTCGAGACCAGCCTGACCAACATGGAGAAACTCCATCTCTACTAAAAATACAAAAATTAGCCAGGCATGGTGGCGGGCACCTGTAATCCCAGCTACTCGGGAGGCTGAGGCAGGAGAATTGCTTGAACCTGGGAGGTGGAGGTTGCAGTGAGCCAAGACTGTGCCACTGCACTCCAGCCTGGGCAACAACAGCAAAACTCCAGGTCAAAAAAAAAAAAAGTTTCCTAATTATGTTTCCAAACATAATGACTTTCTCATCAACCAGAGTTGTTCTTCATGAACACTCACCTTGGAGAATGCCTCCCTGAACTGTCCTTGACTCTTCTTCTTGTTCCAACCAAGAGATCAGACTGGGTTTGATGATCTGACCTCCTGAGCACAGAAAAAGACACTGATGGAAGAAGCTCATACAAGAGATTACAAACTGCTCTTTCCCTGCTGCCGCCAGGTCATGCAGAGGTGGAAGGCTGGATGCGTTCAAGATTCAGCTTCACCCTTAACCCGCCGCCATGGCCGAGGAAGGCTCTGCTGCTGGAGGTGTAATGGACGTCAATACTGCTTTACAAGAGGTGCTGAAGACCGCCCTCATCCACGATGGCCTAGTAGTGGAATCTGCAAAGCTGCCAAAACCTTAGACAAGCACCAAGCCCATCTTTGTGTGCTTGCATCCAACTGTGACGAGCCTACGTATGTCAAGTTGGTGGAGGCCTTTTGTGCTGAACACCAAATCAACCTAATTAAGGCTGATGACAACAAGAAACTAGGGGAATGGGTCAGCCTCTGTAAAAAAGGTAGAGAGGGGAAGCCCGGTAAAGTGGTTGGTTGCAGTTGTGGAGTAGTTAAGACTACGGCAAGGAGTCTCAGGCCAAGGATGCCATTGAAGAGTACTTCAAATGCAGGAAACGAAGAAATCAATCTCTGGCGCGTGCGCGCGCACACACACACACACACATACACACACACACACACACATACACACACACACACACACACACAGATTAAAAACCTTTCTATGATTCAGGAACTACAGATCTAATGAAAGTGGCGAAGTTATTTCAGAAGGGCTAAAAATGCAAATAACACCTCTGTCTGTGCCCCAAACAGTCTGGTTACTTCTTTCCCCTAAAATTGAAATTCAGGCTTATGTACACATTTAAAAAGCACTATGACTTTTATTCAAACACAAAATAACGGCCAGGTGCGGTGGCTCATGCCTGTAATCCCAACACTTTGGGAGGCTGAGGCAGGTGCATCACTTGAGGTCAGGAGTTCAAGACCAGCCTGGCCAACATGGTGAAACACCATTCTACTAAAAACACACACAGGGCTGGGCGCGGTGGCTCACGCCTGTAATCCCAGCACTTTGGGAGGCCGAGGCGGGTGGATCACGAGGTCAAGAGATCGAGACCATCCTGGTCAACATGGTGAAACCCCGTCTCTACTAAAAATACAAAAAAAATTAGTTGGGCATGGTGGCACGTGCCTGTAGTCCCAGCTACTCGGGAGGCTGAGGCAGGAGAATTGCTTGAACCCAGGAGG
>PVKV010036291.1:0-15824 GCA_004027835.1 Alouatta palliata
GGTTCAAGCAATTCTCCTGCCTCAGCCTCCCGAGTAGCTGGGACTACAGGCACGTGCCACCATGCCCAGCTAATTTTTGTATTTTTAGTAGAGACGGGGTTTCACCATGTTGACCAGGATGGTCTCGATCTCTTGACCTCGTGATCCACCCGCCTCGGCCTCCCAAAGTGCTGGGATTACAGGCGTGAGCCATTGTGCCCGGCTTGTACACATTATTTAGTTCATAATTATAAGTAAGAGCATGTGGTATTGACCTTTGTATGTCATAATTTCATATTTGAAAAGTGAAAAGTAGGCCAGGTGCAGTGGCTCACACCTGTAATCCCAGCTACTCGGGTGGTTGAGGCATGAGAATTGCTTGAACCCAGGAGCTGGAAGTTGCAGTGAACCAGCTGAGCCACTGCAGTCCAGCCTGGGTCACAGAACAAGACTCTGTCTCAAAAAAGTAAACAAATAATGTAAAACATAAAGACAACCCCAATGTTTTTAATACAAACCAGGCCACCTAAAGTGGCATGTTCTGAAAAGTAAATAAAAGAGAAAAATGTTTAAGAAAAAAAGAAAATTAAAGAAAAACCAGGCCACCTTTGAGAGTCCAAGTGGCCCCTGTGGATGATTACGTCTGGGTGTTTCCAGGAAAATCGGGATATATGATCACCTTTCCACAGAAGAGAAAACAGGTATAAGTAGGTGAAGATGGTATAGCAAGCAAGTGGTAGAGGAGGTGTCGGAACCCTGAAAGAATATAACACCCAACATTCCCCTGTGACTTTTCTGACAGCCCAAGTTCTTCCAACCTTTTAAAACTCTGATCAAAACGAGCTTGTGCCAGGAAGCTCTTCCCAACTCACCCCAGCTCCTCTGCATCTTTGTCTTCTCACAGTGGCCTTGCACTGCACTTCATTAATTTTCCATTGAATTATAGACTGTGCTTTTTCATGTGTGTGTGCACATGTGTATACAGGTAGTCCTTGCTTTGTATGGTTCTATGGTTTTTTTCTTTTTTTCTCAATGTGATAGTATATTTCATGTTAACTGAGACTTGACCTTGGTTACCATGGAACCATGAAAAGGGAGGTCACGGTTCTGATACAAATGAGTTTCCATGAATACAGTGCCTTGCAAAGTGAGGAGAGCCTATTTTCTGTTTTTGTTTTTGTTTGTTTGTTTGTTTCCACCATGCCTGGCTAATTTTTGTATTTTTAGTAGAGATGGGGTTTCACCATGTTGGCCACAATGACTCACGCCTGTAATCCCAGCACTTTGGGAGGCCAAAGCAGGCGGATGACAAGGTCAAGAGATGGAGGCCATCCTGGCCTACATGGTGAAACCCCGTCTATTTATTTATTTATTTATTTGAGACAGGGTCTCACTGTCACCCAGGCTCAAGTGCAGTGGCACAATCATTTTCTCACTGCAGCCTGGACTTCCCAGGCTCAAACAATCCTCCCACCTTAGCCTACAAAATAGCTAGCACTACAAGCGTGTGCTATGTATTACACCTGGCTTCTTTCTAAATTTTTTGTAGAGTCTGAGGTCTCCCTATGTTGCTCAGGCTGGTCTCGAACTCCCGGGCTCAAGCAGTTTTCCTGCATTGGTCGGTCCCCCAAACTGCTGGGATTACAGATGTGAGCCGCCATGCCTGGCTTGTTTTTCTCTTATGATGGTATATTAGTTTCCTAGGATTGCCAAAACAGATTATGATGAATTGTGTGGCTTATAACAATAAAAATTTATCTTCACAGTTCTAGAAACTAGAATTCTAAAATCAAGCTGTCAGCAGGGTTGTACTCCCTCTGAAGATTCTAGGGTAAAGCCATTCCCTGCCTTTCCCAGCTTCTAGTAGATGCTGGCATTCCTTAGCGTTCCTTCACTTGTAAATGCATCTCTACAATCTCTGCCTCTGACTTCACACAGCCTCCTCCCCTGCATGTGTATGTATCTCTGTATGTCCTTGGGTTTTGTTTTGTTTTGTTTTGTTTTTGAGACGGAGTCTCACTCTGTCATTCCATCACCTAGGCTGGAGTGCAATGGCATGACCTCAACTCACTGCAACCTTCACCTCCCTGGTTCAAGCGATTCTCATGCTTCAGGCTGTCGAGTAGCTGAGAGCACAGACGTGAGCTACCACGCCCAGCTAATTTTTGTTTTAGTAGAAACGGGGTGTCACTATGTTGGCCAGGCTGGTCTCGAACTCCTGACCTCAAGTGATCCACCTGCCTCAGCCTCCCAAGGTGCTGGGATTATGGATGTGAGCCACCACACCCAGTCTGGATTTAAGGATTTAAATCCATCATTGGACTTAAGGTTCACCCTACTCCAGTGTGATCTCATCTTAACTAACTAATTACAGCTGCAAAGACTCTATTTCCAAACAAGGTCACATTCCGAGGTCCCTGGTGAACATGAACTTGGGGGACCACTATTCAGCCCACTACAGGTGGGTAAGCACCTCCAAGGCTGAATTTATAGCATAGATCAACTCCACTCCCAGTGCTAAATTAGCAAGTACACACAGCAGGCACTCCATAATCCAGGTAAGACCCACTCATGGGGGTAAATCTAAATGAGGGCAATCACCCCCGTCCCCTGGAAGCCAGTTTTATTTTCTCCTTCCAGCCCTCTATGCAGCCAACCACTCCCAGCCCCATTTCCTTCCTTTTTTTTTTTTGGACATGGCTTTCTCTTCCTGCTCCCCACCCACTCTTGCTGCCTCTTCTCTTTCTGCCTCCCACTTTCCAGCCTTGAATGACAGATTATGGGAAGTCGTGTGTGAATGCATGTATGTGCATGGGCATGCATTCCATAAGTAAGGAAGCCCCTCCTCACTTCAAGCTCCTTCACCCATCCAAGCATGTCTTTCTTCTCTGCTTTTAGGGTGCAAGGCCATTAGGGTTCCTCTGAAAGTTGAACTAACGTTTCAGTCCTTAGTCAAATGTCTTCTGTTAGCCACACACCCTTCCGATTTTTTTTCTTCCAAAGGTCCCAGGCCAAAAGGTTCCTCATTGCTAGCGGCGCCGGTGTCTTCCTCTTTTTAGTTTCTGGATGTCAGTTCACTTTTTTTGGTGAAAAATTAACAGTATGTTGTCACTTCATGAACACTGTGTGCCAAGCACTGTGCCAAGCCCTTCACACACATGATCTCGCCCATTCTCTTTTTTTCTTTTTGAGACGGAGTCTGGCTCTTGTTGCCCAGGCTGGACTGCAATGGCGCAATCTTGGCTCACCGCAACCTCTGCCTCCCGGGTTCAAGTGATTCTCCTGCCTCAGCCTCCCGAGCAGCTGAGATTACAGGGATGCGCCACCACGCCCGGCTAATTTTGTATTTTTAGTAGAAACAGGGTTTCTCCACGTTGGCCAGGCTGGTCTCCAACTCCCGACCTCAGGTGATCCGCCCGCCTCCGCCTCCCCAAATGCTCGGATTACAGGCGTGAGCCACCACACCCAGCTCGCCCATTCTTTTTACGGTTCTCATTGTGCAGAGAATACCAACGGCTGAAGCAACGAGGCAGTTTGTCAAAAGTCATGCAGCTGATTGAAGGTGGAGTCAAAATTCAAACCTACGTTCATCGGATTCCAGAGCGCATTCTCTCAACCACAGTATAGGGTTGTGAAAGCAACCCTTGGGAACATGATTCCTTTAGACTGCTTCCTAGCCAAGCTTCCAGAAAACACATAAGGCCATTGAGGACTAACTGCTGTTTTCTTTTTTTTCTTTTCTTTTTTTTTTCTTTCACGTTGCTGATTAAAAAAAACTGCTGTTTTCTTTAAGGAGTTAAGATTAACAGACCCATTACACTTTCCTTCTCTGAAATCACTGGGGTGGGGGTGGGGTTTGCTGCTGAAAGAGAACTCATTGGTGACCTGCAGTTTTCTATACAAAATCCCCTTGGAATTGGTTTTTCTCATAGCAGTTGCTTTGAGGTTCTGAGTGCAATAACTTAAGATCTAAAATGAAAACTACTCAAAATTTCCAAACACTCTTCCTTGTTGGCAGATTTCCATTAAACTTGATTCAGCATTTTCAGGCAGGGAACAAGTCACAAGATATCCCCAAATCAGAGACAACTAACAGCCTCACATACCAGACACTCTAATCATGGTAAACGCCTGTCAGTTTCATGAACAAACCCTTCTCTCTGGCCTCTTTGCACCTTTTCCTTGTGCCTGACACCTCTCTCCGAACCCAAGTATTTAGCTGTTGTTTGTCCTTCAAAGTGGCACAGTCCTGAGGAAGGCATTTGGCTATCCTAGCTCTGCCCTGGAGGAGTCATTATCTAAACCATAAAACAGCCGTTGCTGCCTCACTCTCAGGGAAGCCTGAGGAAAAGAAGGGTGTTAACACCTGAGCCCTGCCCCAAATCTGCTAGGTCAGAATCTCTAGGGTGGAGTCTGGGGAAGATGCATCTGAGCAAGTTCTCCAGGCACTTGCAAAGATGCCCTGGGCCAAGTTTCCAAGCGTGGAATCGTTACTTCATCTTCAGAATTTTTATCTTGTACTTTTAAGAAATTAACAGGCCAGGCGCAGTGGCTCACGCCTATAATCCCAGTACTTTGGGAGGCCTAGGCGGGTGGATCAAGAGGTCAAGAGATCGAGACCATCCTGGTCAACATGGTGAAACCCCGTCTCTACTAAAAATACAAAAATTAGCTGGGCATGGTGGCACGTGCCTGTAGTCCCAGCTACTCGGGAGGCTGAGGCAGGAGAATCGCTTGAACCCAGGGGGCGGAGGTTGCGGTGAGCCGAGATCGCGCCATTGCACTCCAGCCTGGGTAATAAGAGCGAAATTTCCTCTCAAAAAAAAAAAAAAAAAAAGAAAGAAAGAAAAGAAATTAACAAACATGGACCGGGTGTGATGGCTCACGCCTGTAATCCCAGCGCTTCGGGAAACTGAGATGGGTGGATCACCTGAAGTCAGGAGTTTGATACCAGCCTGACCAACAACATGGAGAAACCCCGTCTCTTCTAAAAATACAAAATAAGCTGAGCGTGGTGGTGTATGCCTGTAATCCCAGATACTCAGCAGGCTGAGACAGGAGAATTGCTTGAATCTGGGCGGTGGAGATTGCAGTGAGCCGAGATCGTGCCACTGCACTCCAGCCTGGGCAACAGGAGCAAAACTTCATCTCAAAAAAACAAAACAAAAGAAAACTAACATTGAGGAATAACACCGGGAAGAAATGCTTGATGTAGGCAATGAGTGAGGATGGAGACAGCAAACCATCATGGCATGTATGTACCTGTGCAACCATCCTTCAGGCTGCAGGATGTACACGTGTACTCCAGAATCCAAAGTACAATTTTAAAAAAATTAACAAACACTGATGTGGAGCTTACTGTGTTCCAGGCACTCATGCAGTGATTATAGCAACCCTAGCGAGGTAGAGACCGTCATTATCCCTGCGCTGCAGAAGAGGAAACAGGGGTACCAGGCAGTTAAGAAACTGATCTGAAGTCACCCCTCAAGTAAGCCGCAGACTGGCTCCTGCCTGCTTCACTCTCCTCCTTCTTCATAGCTGTGAATTTTCTTTTTAATTTAAATAATTGATTGAAATTTCATGCAGAATCTATGAAGGCAGAGATTTTCAGCTGTTTGTTCACTGCCAGATACCCCTGGGCTAGAACAGTGCCAGGTGGAGTAACGATCAATATATATCTGTTAAATGAAATTAAGTTGCTGGTTATATTTTTTCCTTATATCCACTAAAACTATACAGGTATAATTATTACTATAAAAAGTCTGTGTGGGCAGAGTGCGGTGGCTCATGCCCGTAATCCCAGCACTTTGGGAGGCTGAGGCAGGCAGATCACTTGAGATCAGGAGTTCGAGATCAGCCTGGCAAACATGGTGAAACGTCATCTCTACTAAAAATTCAAAAATTAGCCAAGCATCGTGGTGGGTGCCTGTAATACCAGCTCGGGAGGTAATAATACTTGGGAAGCTGAGGCATGAGAATCACTTGAACTTGGAGGTGGAGGTTGCAGTGAGCCAAGATCGCACCACTGCATTCCAGCCTGGGTAACAGAGTGAGACTCTGTCTCGAAAAAATATTAAAAAAATAAATAATAAATAAATAAAATATATATATATATATGTATCACCTCAAGTCCTGTCTCATTTCCATACTGATATCTATACCCCAGCTTGGGAAGCCCTAAGCTCCTGCTTACTTCTTTTATTATACTGATCACAATAAACGGTAATTTATCTTCCAGACTGTAAGTAAACTCCCAAGAACAGGGACTCAATTTACCTATCCTTGTGTCCCTGTGTTGAGGGCAAAGGCCAGTGGTGCCATTCTCCATTCTTGCTAGAGAGAACTGGTTATAAATTTGATGGCTTTTTAAAATCCTTTGAGATATGAAAGGAGATGATAGGATTCAATGGAAGACAAGAACAACGAGAGGAAGGAGGCCTGGGCTAGAGCCCACTAGAGAGAGGACTTCCAGGTTCGAGCTGATGAGTATCAGGACACCTGCACCCTACTTCTGGCTGATTCTTCATGTCCCGGAGACAGTCTACCTCTTTGAACTGGTGACCTTTCTCAGGCTGTAAATTCCTGGTAGATAAAAATCATGTCCTTGTTGTTCACCAGTTTATCTACAGAACCTGCTTCGTACCCAGAACACAAAAGATGCTCAGTAAAAAAAATGTGGGTCAAATGAATACATGAGGAAAAAACTGTTAAATATGTTCTGATTAGGAAAGTACAGCATGGCCTCTCCATTTTCTTCTGTTTCCACAGTCTCCTGGGGCTCTAATATTTCTATAAAATGTTTGTGGCAGGCAATTTGATTGGAAAGATTAACTTAATGTTGTTTGGGAAAGAATTATACATAAGCCGGAAAAATGACAATTCAACACGTAAAAGAAAAGGGACTATGGGACTTGCCCTGGGGAAGAATATATGTCCAGACCCATCCCAAGACCTACCAGATATCAGCCTCCAGCCTCCTGGTTGTCAAATTCTCGGACTGGCGCCATGACCTCACCAGGAGGCATGAGATCCAGCAAATTATTCAGAATATTGGTTCTGCCTCAGATAAGATGCCGTTGAGAGTATCAGCTAACTGCAGGCAGGGAGGAAGTCAATGGGAATTAAACTTGTACACAGCAGCTAACTGCAAGATACACAGGAAATATACAGGCAGAAGTTGCCAAGGGCAATTTCGGATGAAAACTGGTAATAAAATGAGGCACCACTTCAAAAAGGAGACACTGGAGAAGAACCAATCTAGAGCTATACAGAATTGCACCTGAGATGGCACACACGCTCAGGAGGTATCAAGGGCACCACCATCTTACCATATCAAGCTGGAGATGTCACCCCCATTTGGAGAGTGGGAGATGTTTTATTGAGAAAAATGTTTCCTCTTGTTTATTTATATGCTCTGCACTAGTGGCTGGTTCAGTAATAAATCTTTAAGGGTCTTTTTTAAAAAAATGAATAAATAAGGCCGGATGCGGTGGCTCACACCTGTAATGCCAGCACTTTGGGAGGCCAAGATGGGTGGATCACCTGAGGTGAGGAGTTCGAGACCAGCCTAGCCAACATGGTGACACCTCATCTCTAAACAAAACAAAACAAAACAAAAGAATAAATAATAAATTCAAAAAAAAAAAAAAAGACCATGGCTCCCATCTTAGGCACTTCTTGTGTTCTGCCTCCCATCAGTCATCCCAGGGGAGCTGCCACACTGATGGCTGCATTTTGGAAAGGCCCACAGGGGAGGAACCAGTGTCTCCAGTGAAGACCTGAGGCCTTTCCAAAGCCATGTGAGTGACTCTGGGAGGGAATGGTCCCAGCCTTGAGAAGACCACAGCTTTGACAGAGAGCTTGAGTGCAGGCTCCAGAGAGACCAGGAGCAGAGCCACCACCTAGGCTGAGCCGGGATTCCTGCCTCACAGAAGGTATGAGATAATATTTATTGTTTTCGATTGCTAACCAGTAATAGAAAATTAGTATATCATTTAAAAAAATTACTCCAGGCTGGGTGCGGTGGCTCACCCTTCTAAGCCCAGCACTTTGGGAGGTTGAGGCAGGCAGATCACAAGTTCAGGGGATCGAGACCGCCCTGACCAACATGGTGAAACCCCATCTCTACTAAAAACACAAAATTTAGCTGGGCATGGTGGCGTGTGCCTGTAATCCCAGCTACTCAGGAGGCTGAGGCAGGAGAATCTCTTGAACCCAGTAGGCAGAGGTTGCAGTGAGCCGAGATCATGCTATTGCACTCCAGCCTGGGGGACATAGTGAGACTTCATCTCAAAAAAAAAAAAAAAAAAAATTACTCCAGGGGCTGGGGACAGTGGCTCATGCTTGTAATCCCAATACTTGGGGAGGTCAAGATGAGAGGATTGCTTGAATTCAGGAGTTAGAAACCAGCCTGGGAAACATAGCCAGACCCCATCTCTACAAATAATTTAAAAAATTATCTGGGCCTGGTGGTGCATGCCTGTGGTCCCAGTTTCTTGAGAAACCGAGGTAGGAGAATCACTTGAGCTCGGGAGGTCAAGGCTGCAGTGAGTCTTAATCATGCTACTGTACTCCAGTCTGGGCAAATAGAGTCTCTGAGACCCTGTCTCAAAATAAATAAATAAATAACTCCATAGAGATAGTTATCAGCTTTGTTCACCAAATATTTCCAGTTCTTCCACCTCCTGGGAACATGGTAGAATTAATTTCCCTGCCCTCTCTGTTAGGTGTGGCCTTCTTACGTGCCTTGACCAGTGAAATGCTAATAGAAGTGCGATATGATACTTCGAGGCAAAAATTTTAAAATCTAAGGTGCAAGTCACTTTGGACATTTCTCTTTGTTCCTGTATGGCAATCCTGGAAGTATGGGGTTAGAGCTTTTTCATCTGGGCTCCTGGCTGAGCATGACACAGAGCAGAACCACCCAGTGAACCCAGGAGGAATGTATAGTGTAAGAAATAAGCTTTTGCTGAGGCCAGGCACTGTGGCTGAGGCCTGTAATCCCAACACTTTGGGAGGCCAAGGTGGGCAAATCCTCTGAGGTCAGAAGTTCAAGACCAGCCTGGCCAACATGGTGAAACCCCATCTCTACAAAAAATTCAAAAATTAGCTGGGCGTGGTGGCACATGCCCGTAGTCCTACCTACTCAGGAGGTTGAGGCAGGAGAATCACTTGAACCCAGGAGGTGGAGGCTGCAGTGAACTGAGATTGCACTACTACAGTCCAGTCTGGGTGACTGAGCGAAACTCCATTTCCAAAAATACTAAAAAAGAAAAAGAAAAAAAAAGAAGCCGGGTGCGGTGGCGCACACCTGTAATTCCAGCACTTTGGGAGGCCGAGGCGGGTGGATCACGAGGTCAGAAGTTTAAAATCAACCTGGCCAACGTGGTGAAACCCCGTCTCTTAAAATAAAATAAAATAAAATAAAATTTAAAGAAAGAAAAAAAGAGAAAAGAAAAAAATAAGGCTTTGTTGTTGTAAGTCACTGAGACTTTGGAGTTGTTTGTTACGGCAGCAATACCTAACCTACTTTAACTCATATAAACCACAGTGTCTCTTTGACTACTATAATTTCTTTTTTTTTTTTGAGACAGAGTCTTGCTTTGTCGCCAGGCACCAGGCTGGAGTGCAGTGGCGCGACCTCGGCTCACTGCAACCTCCACTTCCCGGGTTCAAGCAATTCCCCTGCCTCAGCCTCCCGAGTAGCTGGCACTACAGACACGCGCCACCACGCCCAGCTAATTTTTATATTATAGTAGAGACGGGGTTTCACTATGTTGGCCAGGATGGTCTCGATCTCTTGACCTCGTGATCCGCCCACCTCGGCCTCCCAAAGTGCTGGGATTACAGGCGTGAGCCACCGCGCCCGGCCTGACTACTATAATTTAACTCAAAATGTAATTTAATCAAAGCTGCAGTTAATCAACAGACCACATTACCATTTGGTTCGCCTGAGTTATTAGTATTTGCTTGTAAACCAAAATTTACTATGGTCACATGATGTCACATAACCGGGATATCAGTAAAGATCATCATCTTATCATAGTCACCTTAATAAAAATTCACTGAGAAACCTCTATCTCAGTGCTCTCTTTGGAACCAGAGATTATAACCTTGCTTTTATTTATTTCTTTATTCATGTATTCATTTTGAGTTGGAGTCGCACTCACTCTGTTGCCCAGGCTGGAGGGCAGTGGTGCAATTTTGGCTCCCTGCAACCTCCACCTCCCTGGTTCAAGCAATTCTCCTTGCCTCAGCCACCTAAGTAACTGGGTTTACAAGTGTGCCACCACGCTTGGCTAATTTTTGTGTTTTTAGTAGAGATGGGGTTTCACCATGCTCGCAGGCGAGTCTGGAAACCCTGATCTCAAGTGATCCACCCACTTAGGCCTCCCAAAGTGCTGGGATTACAGGTGTGAGCCACCACGCCTGGCCTGTAACCTTACTTTTTTTTTTTTTTTTTTGAGACGGAGTTTCGCTCTTGTTACCCAGGCTGGAGTGCAATGGCACGATCTCGGCTCACCGCAACCTCCGCCTCCCGGGTTCAAGCAGTTCTCCTGCCTCAGCCTCCCAAGTAGCTGGGACTACAGGCACGTGCCACCACGCCCAGCTAATTTTTGTATTTTTAGTAGAGACGGGGTTTCACCATGTTGACCAGGATGGTCTCGATCTCTTGACCTCGTGATCCACCCGCCTCGGCCTCCCAAAGTGCTGGGATTACAGGCGTAAGCCACCGCGCCCGGCCAGTGTAACCTTACTTTTAATGTGTTTATTTTATTTTAACCTCTGGGACATTAGGAGCAAATAAATGACGCCATTTCTTTTTTGCCCTGCTGGTAGGAAGTCAAGCTGCAGTCTATCTACAGCAAGCACATAAGACATTATGGCACTTATTATTATTTTTTTAATTTATAATTTTTAACACTGTGTCTAGTGTACTGCCATCTGTTTTTATTTATTTATTTTTTAAAGATGGGGTTTCACCATGATGGCCAGGCTGGTCTTGAACTCCTGACCTCAGGTGATCCACCCACCTCGGCCTCCCAAAGTGCTAGGATTACAGGTGTGAGCCACCGCACCCGGCAGCGCTTATTTTTAGTACTAACCTTGTCCTCAGTTTCATTCTATTTCTCCTTTAATTTTTGTTATCCTTATTTATTTACTTATTTTTTTCCCTTGTTAAAATATACACCCATGAGGAACCTCACATCCATTTTGAAATGAGGAAAGAAAATTAAAATATAAGCAGCACAACTTGTCAATGTCAGTGACAGAACAAGCTCAAGCATTAGCATCAGAAAATATCTAGGCTTCATGTGAGTTTGACTACCTAGTAGCTGCGTAACTTTGTAAGAATCATTGTGTCTCAGTTGCTTCCTTTATAGGAGAAGTGAGGGTGAGAGGCTAATAATATCTCCCTTGAAACTTGATGTTGAAGATTATGTTGGGGAAAGTCCTTGGCCCTTACTAGGAGCTCTTACCAAATTTTAGTTCTTTCTTCCTCAACCCCAAATCCCTTGAGCAGCTATTTGCTCTTGACCTTGCTCAATCATCTTTCCGGATGGTATGCAATGCACCCTGGTGAGCTCAGAAACATCCCCTGCTGAGGAAATGGATTTCAGCTGCTTCAGGAGAAACTTAAGTCAGAAGAAAGATGGGTGGAAAGGGCTAGAGAAGAGGAAACTATGTCTGTTCAGTGTCTACTACAACCCTTAGCATAAATGAGCTCATGCAATCACAGCAAGAACAAGCAGGCAGAAACTCTGGTTTCTGGTAGACATTGGTAGACGCTGCAGTGTGTTGCAGGGGCCATGGGGCTGCCTCTGAGAGGCGTCCTGAAGGAGAACCTCTTCAGTGTGGTCCTGCTGGAAAGCAGGAGATGGGTTATTCCAGTTCATATTTTAAAATAGTATCCATATATGTAATTCTGTATGATGCATAAGTTGTCAAGAAGCGTTTTCCAGCCTCAGTACTACTGACATTTTGGGCTGGATAGCTCTCTATTGTGGAGACTGTTCTGTGTCTTTTTTTTTCTTTTTCTGAGATGGAGTCTCACTCTGTCCCCCAGGCTGGAGTGCAGTGGCGCTATCTCAGCTCACTGCAACCTCCGCCTCCTGGGTTTGAGCAATTCCCCTGCTTCAGCCTCCTCAGTATCTGGGATTATAGGCGTGTGCCACCACTCCTGGCTAATTTTTGTATTTTTAGTAGAGCCAGGGGTTTCACCATGTTGGCCAGGCTGGTCTCAAACTCCTGACCTCGTGATCTGCACACCTCGGCCTCCCAATATGCTGGGATTACAGGCGTGAGCCACCGCACCTGGACACCTGTTCTGTGTCTTATTGGATGTTTCTGTATCTCTGGCCTTTGCCCACCAGATGCCAGTAGCTCTTCCATCCCAGGTAATGACAATTAATAATGCCTCCAGACATTTCCAAATGTCCTTTGGGAGGCCAAATTGTCCCCTTTCCTCCTGTGCGAGCCATGATGTAAAGTAACGAAGCGTTCTGGCTGGTTCAGTATTTATTAAACATCCACAGAGTGTGGAGAGAGAAAAATGCCTATGACATGGGCTTGCTCCTTAAGCAACTCGTGACTCACGCTGCAGTAGGGGAGATGAAGTGTCCACATATAATTGCCTATAAGTGTGGCCAGCGCAGTAATAGAGAAATGAGTGAGGAACAAACTCCAGCCTGAGCTCAGTGGAGAGGAGGGGGATGCCTTGACAGAGCCTGGCTCGGAAACCGCTGACTGGCCTCCCTAAGGTGGGTCCGCTCCCTCCTTGGTTGCAACTCTTTTTTCAGTACCCTGTATGTTTTCTTCATTGCAAGGTCTATTATTTTTCTGGGATCTAGTCTCACTTTGTCATCCAGGCTGGAGTACAATGGCACTATTTCGGTTCACTACAAGCTTTGACTCTGCGGTTCAAGCGATTCTAGAGCCGCAGCCTCCTGCGTAGCAGGAATTACAGGCATGCCCCCACGCCCAGCTAATATTTGTATTTTTTTTGTGTGTGTGTCCCACCCCAACAAAAAAAAAAAAAAAAAAAAAAAAGAGCCATCAGAAATGCTCTGGATCGAGAGCTTAACAGCAAGCACAGCTGAACCCGGGATGGCCAGCTCTGTGGGGGAGGGGCGTCCGCCATTACTGAGGCAGTCTGCCATTATGGAGGGAGTTTGCCATTGCAGAGGCAGCTCTAACTACACCGGTATAAACTGGACTGCAGGGAAGTTCACGCGGCAGCTGGGCGGAGCCCACAGCAGCTCAGCAAAGCCTCTGCAGGCAGCGACTAGGCTGCCTCATCTCTGGGCAAGGCAGCCCTGAGAAAAAGGCAGCAGCACAAGGGAAACTCATAAATAAAGCCCTAACTCCCCGGGACAGAGCACCTGGGGAAAAAAAAGGGGTTTATGAGTTCTGCTGCAGCAGACTTAAACGTACCTGCCCAGCAACTCTGAATAAACAACGGAGCTCACAGCTCAGCACTTGAGATCCTATAAAGAACACTCTGTTGCCTCAAGCAGCTCCCTGGCCCCTGTATACCCAACGAGTCACCTCATAAAGGAGAGCTCAGACTGACATCTGGTGGGTAATCTTCTGGGACAAAGATAGCAGAAGAAGAAACTGGCAGCAACCCTTACTGTTCTACAGCTGTAGAACAGTAAGGTGTTCTACAGCTGTAGGTGATCCCCAGGCAAGCAGGGCCTGGAGTGGACCTCAGCAGTCCTACAGCAGAGGGGCCAGACTGTTAGAAGGAAAACTAAGAAACAGAAAGAAATAACTTCATCATCAACAAACTGGACGTCCAGTGAGAGACCCCATCTGAAAATCAACAACCACAAAGACCACATATAGATAAATCCACAAAGATAGGAAGAAACCAGCGCAAAAAGGAGGAAAACACCCGAAACCAGAACGCCTCTCCCCCTACAAGGGATCACAACTCCTCACCAGCAAAGGAACAAGGCTGGATGGACAATGAGTGTAATGAAATGACAGAATCAGGCTTCAGAAGGTGGGTAATAAGAAACTTCAGCGATGGGAGGCCGAGGCGGGTGGATCACAAGGTCAAGAGATCGAGACCATCCTGGTCAACATGGTGAAACCCCGTCTCTACTAAAAATACAAAAACTAGTTGGGCATGGTGGCACGTGCCTATAGTCTCAGCTACTCGGGAGGCTAAGGCAGGAGAATTGCTTGAACCCAGGAGGCGGAGGTTGCGGTGAGCCGAGATCGCGCCATTGCACTCCAGCCTGGGTAACAAGAGCGAAACTCCGTCTCAAAAAAAAAAAAAAAAAAAGAAACTTCAGTGAGCTAAAAGAACTTGTTCTAACCCAACGCAAAGAAACTAAGAACCGATTTGACGAAATGCTAATGAGAATAACCAACTTAGAGAGGAATGTAAGTGAATTGATGGAGCTGAAACACACAACACAAGAACTTTGTGAAGCATACACAAGTTTCAACAGCCAAATCGACCAAGCAGAAGAAAGGATATCAGAGCTCGAAGATCAAATCAATGAAAAAAACCAAGAAGGCAAGAGTAGAGAAAAAAGGGTAAAAAGGAATGAACAAAGTCTCCAACAAATGTGGGACTATGTGAAAAGACCTAATCGACGTTTGATAGGTGTACCTGAATGTGATGGAGAGAATTAATCCAAGCTGGAAAATACTCTTCAGGATATTATCCAGGAGAACTTCCCCAACCTAGGAAGGCAGGCCAATATTCAAGTTCAGGAAATACAGAGAACACCACAAAGATATTCCTCAAGAAGAGCAACCCCAAGGCACATAATCGTCAGATTTACCAGGGTTGAAATGAAGAAGAAAATGCTCAGGGCAGCCAGAGAGAAAGATCAGGTTACCCACAAAGGGAAGCCCATCAGACTCACAGCAGATCTCTCAGCAGAAACCCTACAGGCCAGAAGAGAGTGGGGGCCAATATTCAACATCCTTAAAGAAAAGAATTTTCAACCCAAAATTTCATATCCAGCGAAACTAAACTTCATAAGTGAAGGAAAAATAAAATCCTTTGTGAACAAGCAAGTACTCACAGATTTCATCACCACCAGGCCTGCTTTACAAGAGCTCCTGAAAGAGGCACTAAACATAGAAAGAAACAACCAGTACCAGCCACTCCAAAAACATACCAAATGGCAAACAGCAGCAACGCAGTGAAGAAACTGCATCAACTAACCGACAAAACAGCCAGCTAGCATCAAAATGGCAGGATCAAATTCACATATAACAATATTAACCCTAAATGTAAATTGGCTAAATGCCCCAATCAAAAGACATAGACTAGCAAACTGCATAAAAAGCCAAAACCCGTCAGTGTGCTGTATCCAGGAAACCCATCTCACAGGCAAAGATACACAAAGGCTCAAAATAAAGGGATGGAGGAAGATTTACCAAGCAAATGGAGAGCAACAAAAAGCAGAAGTTGCAATTCTCATCTCTGATAAAATAGACTTTAAACCAACAAAGATCAAAAGAGACAAAGAAGGACATTACATAATAGTAAAAGGATCAATGCAACAAGAAGAGCTAATGATCCTAAATATATACGCACCCAATACAGGAGCACCCAGATACATAAGGCAAGTTCTTAATGACTTACAAAGAGACTTAGACTCCCACACAATAATAGTGTGAGACTTGAACACCCCATTGTCAATATTAGACAGATCAACGAGACAGAAAATTAACAAGGATATCCAGGACTTGAACTCAGACCTGGATCAAGCAAACCTAATAGACATTTACAGAACTCTCCACCCCAAATCCACAGAATATACATTCTTCTCAGCACCACATCACACCTACTCTAAAACTGACCACATAATTGGAAG
>PVKV010036292.1:0-15825 GCA_004027835.1 Alouatta palliata
TATATATATATATATATATATCTCCTTGTATATGCTCCACATAAGGTAGAGTAATTTCATACTCATTCTATTTTTAGGTGTATATTGGAGTTAGATGTTTTACGTACATTTTACTGTTAAAAAACAAAAACAACAACAACAAAACAGATGACATAGTGATGATTGGAGGTGCTCTGATTTTATGTATTAATTTGGGGAGACTTGATATTGGAAATATTGAATCTTTCTAGTTTTGTTATGATTTGCAACTCATTTAAATATTCTGTAATGTTTTTTTTTTAACCCCTGGGCTAAGGTGATCCTCTCACCTTGACTTCCTGAGTAGCTGGGATTATAGGTGCATGCCGCCATGCCCCACTAATTTTTGCATTTTTTATAGAGATAGGGTTTCACCATGTTGCCTAGGCTGGTCTCAAACTCCTTGGCTCAAGCCCTCTGTCTCTCTGAGCCTCCCAAAGTGCTGGGATTACAAGTGTGAACCACCACACCCAGCTTCTTCAATGTCTTATAATAAAGTTTTGTAATTTTAATTTTGGTTTTAGGTATTTTACTTGTTTTAGAATCATTCATAGTTACTGTATTTTTATTAATATTATAAATTATATTTTAATTGATTACCATTTTTGACATAGGATCTCACTTTGTTGCCCACACTGGAATACATTGACACCATCATACCCACTGCTGTCTCAACCTCCTAAGCTCAAGTGATCCTCCAGCCTCAGACTTCCACGTAGCTGGGACCATAGCTACCATGCCTGGCTGATATTTTTAATTTTTACTTTTAGAGACAGGGTCTTGCTATGTTGCCCAGTCTGGTCTCAAACTCCTGGGCTCAAGTCATCCTCCTGCCTCAGCCTCCCAAAGTGCTAAAATTACAAGCATGAGCCACCAAGTCTGGCCTATTTTAATTTCTGATTCATGACTTGTATGGAAATTTAATTATTTTTGTATAATAATTCTATATCTAGCTTTTGCATTTAGAAAATTTGCTCATTTCTTGTATTTATGTCACCTGGTATTTTTTGTTGTTAATGAGGCCCACACTCACCTTCAATTCTATCCCTCTACTGCTGAAGCTAGATACTTATAAATGATAATTTCTAGAATTCCTTGAGAACTAGGTTGTGATTAGTTTGTGCCAAAGGTCAACACTTTCAGGAGATTAGAGAGGAGGAGAGAGGAGGAAGGTGGAAGCCATTGGCCTGTGGCTTCCACAGGCAACTATAGGCTTTCACAGTGTCAGCAGCCATAGCAGAGGTGATTTTAGACAACTAATTGTAGCAATTGATTATGGCAACCATGGTGCTGGTGCTGACAACAGGAAACAAATGGTGCCTTCTGTGGTGACTAGTCATGCTTGGGAGAGAGGGAAGTGGGTTCAGAAGAGCACAGGGTTTGGAGGCTGATAACCAGTAAAGGGCTGCAGTTTTCTGCAGTAGTGCCTGCCCTGAGATAGATCACCAGATCTCCCTGTAGTCTCTCATTTCTTCCCCCATTTTTCCTAATCTCTTTAGAATACTGTTTATTTTCACTTTGTTTTGTTTCTCTAATCCACCTAGAAATTTTGTAACCTAATTACTGGCATTAAATCCTCATCTATCCTTTCCATTTACCTGATTTTACCTTGAATTATATATTAATTATATAATCTGCAGATTTGGGGAGTTTTCTATTTAGGGTATCTTATAAGATGCTTATTATGAAATACTTGTTCCTTTTAAATCTTGCATCTTATTTATTTATCCTCTCTGATTATACTGACTTTAGCATCCTGTAAAAGATGGAATAAAATTGCTCACAGTAGGCATAGTCTGGATTTATAATATAATCTGTATTTTAAAAGGAACACATGATTTTAATATATTTCACTATGAGTTTTGGGTAAATGTTCTTTATCATATTTTAAAAGTTTTCTTCCTTGTGTTGAAAAATTTAACATGAAAGATTATAGACTTTTCATTTATATGTTTCTCCCTGTGTTGAAAAATTTAACATGAAAGATTATAGACTTTTCATTTATATGTTTCTCCCTGTGTTTATCAAAATGATCATTTAGATATTCACCTTTACTTTCTTAATGTGGCAAATTACATTAATAGTCTTTGGCACGAAACTAACTGAAATTCTCCATTAATCTCAAATTCTTCAATAAGTTATATATTGTTTCTGATTTTCTTCTATGTTTTTGTATCTATATTCAATAGAAAAATTGGTATGAAAAAATTCTCTTTTATAATGTCCTTATCTATTTTTATATGAATGCCATATAAACCCATAAATGAGTTGTAGGATAGTTCCACTTTTCTATTCATAAAAAAATTTATCATCTCTTATGTGATATTTATTATTTACTAATAAAACCATCTACGCATGATGTATTTTTGTGGGAAAATTTAAACTTGCTGAATTAAGTTCTTTAGTAGTTATGGACTATTCAAATTATTTATTTCTTTTCAAGGCAGTTTTGTTAGTTGGAATCTCTGTAGGAAATTGTAAATTTCACCTAAGTTTTAAAATGTTTTGGCATGGAGTTTTATAGCGTTCTTATATCCTTTTCTATGATTCTTTCTCACTGGAAGCTGTTGATAGGTGCTAACTTCCACTATTTTGAAAGTCTGCTTTGACAACATTGACATCCTGGCCAAGTACGTTGTCTAGTATTCCTTGAAAAATTTAAGATAGTAATACATTAAAACAGTACACAAACACTAAGAGTTCACAATCTGCTAAGAACATGTCATATCTATATGTATACATATATATATTTTTTTTGCATAAACATGAACAACTCTACTCTCTCAATCTTCCTCACACATCATGAAACATTAATCCCATGCTTGTATTTCAGAATCCCTTGAAGACTG
Organism: Alouatta palliata; assembly: GCA_004027835.1. Lineage (NCBI taxonomy): Eukaryota > Metazoa > Chordata > Mammalia > Primates > Atelidae > Alouatta > Alouatta palliata. The sequence goes on from PVKV010036292.1 coordinate 2,868, forward strand.
AGCTCAGATTCAGCTTTCAGGGTCTCTCTTCTTAAAATTTCAGCATGAATGAGGTCTGGCAAGGGGGCTACTCTCCAAAACACACCCTGTTCTTCAGTCTCTATTTTTCCTGCCCAGGCTTGGATATTTCAAATATTCCTTCAGCTAGTGAATTTGCAGATCATCTCCTAGAGACTGTAGCCATCACTTTATGAGATGAGACGTGCCAGACTTATTGGGCAACAATTATTATTCATTTTGTCACAGAATAATATTTTCACGTCAATTATGAACTTTATTTAGTGATGCTCTGTTAATATTTTAAATTATTGTCAAGTTAAATTTTATAGCATTCAATATTAAATTTTGCACATTAATTATTATGGTTTCCTGATCAAGGTTTTAATGTTAGGGAAATATTTAAATTTTTATAATAAAATTATGGTATTGATTTTTACATATAATTTCATTTGATTATAATATTAGACAAATCTACATCTTTCTAATAATTAATTAATATTTTCTGGTGTTTTAACTGTATTGATCACTTCAACCTAGCCCATCATAGAATGGGGTATGTTTTAAAGGCTATCTGTAATGCTGAGTTAGTTTATGTATGTAAAACAATAATTTCAATACTAATAATACTTTCATTTTACATTTGAAGCTGTTATTTAGTACCTAATGCTCTGCTAATGTCACTATTAATTAAATTATTCTATTTGCCTCTTATAATGCTTGTGCCTGAACTTTACTTTCGATATAGATGGGAATGTGATCAGGAATATAATTATTATTTGAAATGATCATATTCCAAATAATAATATGGAATTCAAAGGCATGGGGTAGATCAGAGATTAAAACTGGATATTAAATACATAAAGATGGTAGATGAAGTCTTCGAAGTGAATAGTAATATTCATGGCTAGACAACAAAGGGATGAAGGAACCAGGGAACATAATTTTGGAAACATTAATATGTAAAATCTTGAAATAAGAGCTAACAAAGGAGACTAACACTGAGTTGCTAAGAAGTGGAATTAAAATAGAACATACAAAGAAGGTGGAGTTGTCAACAGCATCAAAATATTTACTGTGTACAAAGAAGTTGACATCCACTTTTGGCATATCTATTTAAATATATATACCACAATGGAAGATAGAAGATATTTTAAAACGTTTTCTTCACTGGGTTGTCTCCAGATTCTAAAACATTGCCTGGCACTTAGTAGACAGGAATAATATTTGTTTAATGAATTAAATAGATGATTTTGTTGATTATGAAATCAATGATCACAAGCATATAACATTCTTAGACAAGTGTATTCTGATACTCAAATATATTTTCTATGTCCATTATACTTCATTGTTACTTACAGAGTTTAAAAAGACCACAAAGTAGAGCAGTTTGTTATAAAATAGTTTACTTGTAACTGTTGCATAAAAATATCATATATTCATGTCACAAGTTTTTTTACTTTATCCACCTTGGTTTCATGAATATATACACATTTATTAATAAAACTCAATTTATCTGACCTAATGTTGATAGTCCATCAAAATGAAATGGCCAGTTCTTATAAAATGGAATTTAGAATGAAACACCAGATGAATAATTACTATGCTGACATTTTTATTTATAGGTAAAAAATAGTTGAAACCTTAGTTTATAGAAGTTTATTAACATAGTTAATTCCACCAAAAAATATTTAAATAATAAAAAAGCAGTTATCAAAATCGCGTAATTTTTAAATGACATAGACTCTTCAAATTGTATAACTTATAGGAGCAAGTAAGTTATTGACTCAATATAAATTAATTAATATAAGAAAAATAGTAGATAGAATTAAGCCAATCTTAGAAATTCTATTGTGTTTACTTTCTTTTTCTTTTTTTGAGTCAGAGTCTTGCTCTGTCACCCAGGTTGGAGTGCAGTGGCATGGTCTCAGCTCACTGCAACCTCCACCTCTCAGGTTCAAGCAATTCTGCCTCAGTCTGCCAAGAAGCTGGGATTACAGGCACCTTGCACCACCACACCCAGCTAATTTTTGTATTTTTAGTAGAGATGGGCTTTCACCATGTTGGCCAGGCTGGTGTCGAACTCCTGACCTCAAGTAATCTTCCCGCTCGGTCTCCCAAAGTGCTGGGATTACAGAAGTGAACCACCATGCTGGACCACTGTGTTTACTTTTTTAAAACTGTAAAGTAATTGATAGACTTTTATAAAACAATGCCAATAATTTTTTAAAAACTTTTCAGAAACTTGTACAATTAAAAAATAACTGTTGTCAAGATACTAGTTACTTTAAGAAACTATTTACTTCTTCAAAATAAGCTGCTTCTGCCTTTAAAGCTTATTTGGAAAAAGAAAACAAGAATGAATTAAATACAAATATTTATCATTTAAATGTTTTTATTAAGATTATGTTCAGGGCCAGGTACAGTGGCTCATGCCTGTAATCCCAGTACTTTGGGAGACCAAGGTGGGCAGATCACCTGAGGTCAGGCATTTGGGACCAGCCTGGCCAATGTGGCAAAACTCCACCTCTACTAAAATACAAAAATTAGCCAGGCATCATGGCATGTGCCTGTAATCCCAGCTACTTGGAAGACTGAGGCAGGAGAATCACTTGAACTGGGAGAACAGAGGGTGCAGTGAGTGGAGATCACACCATTGCACTCCAGCCTGGGCGACAAAGCGAGATACCATCTCAAAAAAAAAAAAATTATATTCAGAAACTGTGACATACTCTTTTTAAAAATGGATTTGAAAATTATAAAAGTTTCTCAATCTGAATTTTAAAAATAATAACAAATTTGTACATACTAAGTTAGATCGATACTTTGATCTAGTGAAATGAATTATGCATGAAGATTATTGTTAATGTGAAGGAAATCAACCCATTGGCTTCTTATGATTTTAAAGCATATAACTTTCTGGGCATCAGACATCTTTAATTTTTCTCCTTGGCTTTTGACATACATTTTTTTTAATGTGCCCAGACACCTATGTCTTTTGTCCTAACAACTATTTTCTATAGAAATACTTTGCTTTATTTCTCTTAGAATAAAGAATGAATGTTTATCACTTAAAATGTGGAGCACTGTGTTCTGTAAAAATATTCTACATATTCATGGTGTTTGAGAACTAGTCATATATATCTAAATTCAGATTTCTGTTTGTACTCATAGCTTGTTTTCCTACTTAAGAATTCAGATCTGAAATTTCTGATGTTTTCATCAGTGCTAGAGCTAACCTGAAGCTATTTTGTACACCATAATGACCATGTTTTCTATAATTTTTAATCCTTTTGTGCTGATAAAAACTTTTATTCTTGAATTATCTTTAGCCATGTTTTTAACAAGTCAGCTGTCTCATTTGAAGTTCTTATTATAGTTGCAAAAACTGTAATATTATTCCTTTACATGAAAAATAGTATACCCTTCTCATCAAAGCTATTAATATAAGAATAAATTGTTAAACTTAAAATTTGGTGTTATAATGCAAAGTATATATTTGTACCACCATTCAGTAGTATCTTCTCAAATACTACATATTATAAATGTTCATCATATTTACTTTTTATTATTGTAAATAAATGTGTTGACTGTGTACTAGTCTAAGATGTGAACCACTAACAGTAGGTTTTATTTGGGCTAAACACAACCAGTTTAATACATGATTTTTTATTAACTTGTGAATGTGTCCTCCTATATTACCTTTGACAAAGAAGTAGAGACTGAATGGCATTTTTGGATTGACTAGAATAACTGTTAAAGATACCTAAAGAATCAGTCGTTGCCAGTCTGGAGAGAGGATTTCACTACGATGCTTGTATTTACGTCTCTCTGGTTCAATACCTCAAATCAACAATTTAGATTAATGATTTGCTGTATCAATTAGATTATAGATTTAATAAGAGAATATCAAATGGGTTAGATTCAAAATAAAAAAAAAAACCACCCTATACAGAATGAGACAGTTTGATTTTAGCAGCAGAGTGTATAATAATTCTCAGAACTTTTATTTGGCTGAAATATAAATGTTAGCAATCAGTGGGATATGATTGCTTGAAAATACAGATTTAGTTTATATTTTGAGAATAAGGGAGGTCACACTCTTTCCGTCTTTTTTTTTTTTTTTTTTTTTTTTTTGTGACGGAGTTTGGTTTTTGTTGCCCAGGCTGGACTGCAATGGCACAATCTCATCTCATCACAATCTCCGCCTCCCAGGTTCAAGCGATTCTCCTGCCTCAGCCTCCCAAGTAGCTGGGATTACAGGCATGCACCACCACATCTGGCTAATTTTTTTGTATTTTTAGTAGAGACGGGGTTTCTCCATGTTGGTCAGGCTGATCTCAAACTCCTGGGAGGTCATAATCTTATAATAGTTTTCCTTAGTCAGAATAACCCTTGGTGTTAGAGTAACACCATAAACATAAATAAAATATAATAATAAAATAAAGAGTGTCAATGGATTTGGAGACATTTGAAAATGTATATGAACTGTGTTCCTTCAAATTGGAGAATTTTACCTTTGAAAAATAGAGGTAAAACTAACTTTTGTTCCCAAATGTTTAAGAACACCTGTTGGTGACTTGTTCAGTTTGGCCACAAATTGTTGAACCACTATCATGGAGAGGAAGTGCCAGACAGGCAAGATTGTTTCCTATTATAAGAAAGAGCTTTCTAATAGTGGTAGATATTCAGATAAGGAAAGAGCTACCTTAAAAATGATGTTTATGCAGCTATAAAAATGTATTAATAATCCATGATTTTCAGGCTCAGAGAATGTTCTGGCTAAGGAGGTAAATTGGTAGGACAAGAGACTTCTACCTCAACTTAAGAAAACTTCACATTTATGTATTTTACATATCCTGATTTTATAAGATGAAAAGATGATAATTCTATGTTTTAAAATTTTATAATCACAGAATTATATTGGCAGTAGTGCTGTAAAGAACATTTAAGCATTTGAAAGAGTGTTTGAACTAGATGGACTTTGAATCTTATCAAATATAATTTTAATAATAACTATAATGAAATTATAACATTGTCAACAAATAAAGTGCTGAAGAACTTTACAAACTCTCCTTAATCCTCAACACAGCCCTGAAAACATTATTATACCCATTTTAGATATGAGAGGAATGAGGATCAGAAAGGTTCAATACTTTGTATGAGGGCCTATGGCATGTGGCTGGGCTTATAACCTTCGTCATACAATATTATAAAACTGTAGTTGGGAGTACTCTCGGGGATCATATTCTAAACCATTCTGGTTCTGTTATTTTAAAGCATATAACATATCGCCATCCAGTGATAGGCTAATCTGTTTTTTAATATGTTCGAACTCACTCCTCTGTTCTTGGCTTAATTAATTACTTTTGGAATAGCTCAAGCTATTAGGGAGTATCATCCTTTGTGAGCTGAAAGCTGCTTTTTCAGGCAACTGTATTTAAAATACAGTGCTTTTTCATGTTCTGTTGCTCTGGTCTCTTCTTTGAAGGTATTTATATCTAAACTGCAGAAATACAATAAGGAGACAAAGTATACAAATATATTAAGAACTTCCCCAGTAGGATTATACCCTTAAAAACTCTTTGTCCAAAATAAATCATAATTTAAATCAAAAAAGTTAACATAAACACCCATTGTCATTTGTTCTGTTCTGGCAAACATATTCATAAGATAAGAGGTGATCATGACAAGGATAGTAGTAGCTCAACGACAAACTACAAACAACTTTTCTAAAGGATAGTTCAATCTGCAACTGAATAAAAGAGAATCATAAGTCTTAAGTTTAAGTGTCAGGGCCTAGGGCCTGACAACAGAAAGGCATGTGTTAAACCAAGAGAGGTTTTACAACAAGTACTCATTCATAAACACAGGGCTTCAAGTCAGTATTTAATTTCCAGGGCCAAGGCAGTATCTACTTCTCAGCATATCAGTCAAAAATAGATATGGGCAAATGATAAGTCTGATCACTGGATTGCAATTCACCTCAATATATGGATTAATTACTTAAAGCCAGGTAGACCATTAATTACAGTGACCAAGTTGAAAAACTGATTAGAAACTCATGTATATATATACATACACACATATGTACATACATATCATATATGTAACTATGAAATCATGCTTATTTATCTTAATAATAAGGAACTTTATTCATTTTTTCCCATTACTTTATGTTAGATCATTATTATCACTCAGGAGACAAATTTTACTTTCAAAGATAGAAATACATCTCTGGTCTATAATGATAATTATTCAAGCTAATTATATATCAAAATGTTCATAACATTGATAAGTTATGTTATCTTCTGTACAAAAGAAATACATCTGAAATACAATCACTGAGCTGGACCTTATGTCCAAATGTGCCCATTATTTTCTGTATTCCCATTTGAACATCAATGACCCCCAAAAATGCTTCCCAAATTTGGCTGTAGAATATTACTGAAGACAATAAGAGTTGAATAAAAGTACATAACATTTTAAGACAAATTAAAGTAACTACTTATTCGAGAGAATACAATGAATCTTTAGCAAATGCAGCCATGTTTGCTAAAGCTAAAATAGAGCACACATATAGAATTTCAGGAGATCAAAATAAGAGCTGCTATTTTATCATTGTTATTATGTGATGGTGCTAAGGGCAATAAAGAGGAGCTAAATGTAATTCTGTTCATTTCTTTCTTATTTTTTCCAGTGTCTAATTTTATGAACTCCTAGCAAACTATAGAGCCTTCTGGGAAAATACTAGTTCATTTTAATGGAAATATGCAAATAAAAAGAAAGCACTGTTAGAAACTGTATATATATATATATATATATATATATATGTATATATATGCATATATATACATACATACATACATACATACATATATAGACATAAAATACACACACACACACACACACACACACTGAGAAGTATCACATAATATGCCATTATCCAGCAATCAATTTTTGACTTCTTCTTTTATCCTGTGTAAGATTTCAGGCTTGGATCCTAAAAGGATATGTTTCTCAATTTTATCTATATTATTTTCTTTAAAATAATTATAACCTTCGGGAATGATCCAAGATGATCGAATAGGAACAGCTCTGGAGTGTGGTTCCCAGTGAGAACACAGAGGATGAGTGATCACCACATTTCCAAATGAATTTTTACTACCCACAGATGAGGAGATTCCCAGGCGGAGAAGTGCCATGAGTCTCCAGTGTGGCTGTTTCAGCCAGTGCAGTGGGTCTCCACACAAACTCTCACACAAATGTGGGTGCCATTTCCACTGGTGCCTGGAATGCCTGGGAGACAGAGTCACCCACTCAACTGAAAAAGAGGGGGCTGAAACAGGGAGCCAGGTGATCTGGCTTGGTGGGTCCCACCCTCACAAAGACCAGCAATCTGAAACGCTCTGGATTGAGAGTTTCACAGCAAGCACAGCTGGACCCAGGACAGTCCAGCTCTGTGGGGGGAAGGGCGTCCACCATTACTTAGGCAGTCCACCACTACCAAGGCAGTTTACCATTACTGAGGCAGTCAACCATTACTGTGGCAGTCTGCCATTACCAGAGGAGTCTGCCATTACTGAGGTGGACCGCCATTACTGAGGCAGTTCTAACTATACCTTTATAAACAAAACGACAATTAAGTTCACACAGTAGCTGGGCAGAGCCCACAGCCAGCTCAGCAACGCCTCTGGTGGCAGACTGTAACTAGGTTACCTTCTCTCTGGGCAGGACATCTCTGAAAAAAGGCAGCAGCACATCAGAAACTTATAAATAAAGCCCCACCTTCCCAGGACAGAGCACCTGAAAAAAAAAGGTGGTTATGACTCTGCTGAAGCAGACTTAAATGTACCTGCCCAGTAGCTCTGAATGGAACACTGGAGCTCACAGCTCAGCAACTGAGCTCCTATAAGGGACAGACTGTTTCCTCAAGCAGCTCCCCAATCCCCATATATCCAAAGAGACACTCATAAAGGGGAGCTCAGGCCAAAATCTGGCAGGGCATCCTTCTGGGCCAAAGATAACAGAAGAAGAAACTGGTAGCAACCCCTACTGTTCTGAAGCTGCTGCAGGGGATCACCAGGCAAGCAGGGTCTGGAGTGGATCTCCAGCAGTCCTACAGGAGAGGACGTTGACTGTTAGAAGGAAAACTAAAAAACAAAAAGAAATAATTTCATCATCAACAAAAAGGACATGCACTCAGAGACCCCATCTGAAAGTAACCAACCACAAAGGCCACAGGTAGATAAAGCCACAAAGATGGGAAGAAACAAGTGCAAAAAGGATGAAAACACCCAAAACCAGAACACCTTTCCTCCTCCAAGGGATCACAAATCCTCACCAGCAAGGGAACAAGGCTGGATGGAGAATGAGTCTGATGAATTGACAGAAATAGGCTTCAGAAAGTGGATGATAACAAACGTCTCTCAGCTAAAAGAATGTGTTCTAACCCAATGCAAAGAAACTAAAAACTTTCAAAAAAGGTTTGATGAAATGCTAATGAGAATAAACAGCTTAGAAAAGAATAGAAATGAATTGATGGAGCTGAAAAACACAACACAAGAACTTCGCGAAGCATACACAAGTTTCAACAGCCAAATTGACCAAGCAGAAGAAAGGATATCACAGATTGAAGATCAACTCAATGAAATAAAACGAGAAGGCAAAATTAGAGAAAAACAGAGTGAAAAGAAATGAAGAAAGCCTCCAAGAAATATGGGATTATGTGAAAAGATGTAGTCTACATTTGATAGGTGTACCTGAATGTGACAGAGAGAATGAATTCGAGCTGGAAAATACTCTTCAGGATATTATCCAGGAGAACTTCCCCAACCTAGCAAGGCAGGCCAATATTCAAGCCCAAGAAATACAGAGGACACCACAAAGATATTCCTCAAGAAGAGCAACCCTAAGGCACATAATCGTCAGATTCACCAGGGTTGAAATGAAGGAAAAACTGTTAAGGGCAGCCAGAGAGAAAGCTCAGGTTACCCACAAAGGGAAGCCCATCAGACTCACAGTGGATCTTTCGGCAGAAACCCTACAAGCCAGAAGAGAGTGGGGGCCAATATTCAACATCCTTAAAGAAAAGAACTTTCAATTTAGAATTTCACATCTAGCCAAACTAAGCTTAGTAAGTGAAGGAGAAATAAAATCCTTTACTTACAAGCAATTGCTGAGAGATTTAGTCACCAACAGGACTGCCTTACGAGAGCTCGTGAAAGAAGCAATAAACAAGGAAAGGAACAACCAGTACCAAAAATGTACCAAATGGTAAAGAGCATCGACACAATGAAGAAAATGCGTCAACTAATGGGCACATCATCCAGCAAGCATCAAAATGGCAGGATGAAATTCATATATAACAATATTAACCCTAAATGTAAATGGGTAAATGCCCCATTCGAAAGACACAGACTGGAAAATTGGATAAAAAATCAAGACCCATCAGTGTGCTATATTCAGAAACCCATCTCACATGCAAGGACACACATCGGTTCTAAATAGAGGGATGGAGGAAGAGTTATCAAGCAAATGGAGAGCAAAAAAAAAAAAAAAGAAAAAAAGAAAAGCAGGAGTTGAAATCCTAGTCTCTGGTAAAATAGACTTTAAAACAACAAAGATCAAAAGAGACAAAGAAGGGCATTACATAATGGTAAAGGGATCAATGCAACAAGAAGAGCTAACTATCCTAAATATGTACGTACGCTATACAGGAGCACCGAGATACGTAAAGCAAGTTCTTAATGACCTACAAAGAGACTTAGACTCCCACACAATAATAGTGGGAGACTTTAACACTCCACTGTCAATATTAGACAGATCTATGAGACAGAAAATTAACAAGGATATTCAGGACTTGAACTCAGATCTGGACCAAGCAAACCTAATAGACGTTTACAGAACTCCCCACCCCAAATCCACAGAATATACATTCTTCTTAGCACCATGTTGCACCTACTCCAAAACTGACTAGATAATTGGAAGTAAATCACTCCTCAGCAAATGCAAAAGAACGGAAATCATAACAAACAGTCTCTCAGACCACAGTGCAATCAAATTAGAATTCAGGATTAAGAAACTAACTCAGAAGGGCACAACTTCATGGAACGTGAACAACTGGCTCTTGAATGTTGACTGGATAACAATGAAATGAAGGCAGAAATAAAGATGTTCTTTGAAACCAACGAGAATGAAGACAGTGTACCAGAATCTCTGGGACACATTTAAAGCAGTGTCTAGAGGAAATTTTATAGCAATAAATGCCCACCAGAGAAGCAAGGAAATATCTAAAATTGACATCCTATCATCAAAATTGAAAGAGCCAGAGGAGCAAGATAAAAAAAACTCAAAAGCTAGCAGAAGACAAGAAATAACTAAGATCAGAGCAGAACTGAAGGAGATAGAGACACAAAAACCCTCAAAAATCAATAAATCCAGGAGCTGGTTTTTCAAAAAGCTCAACAAAATAGACAGACAGCTAGCAAGATTAATAAAAAAGAAAAGAGAGAAGAATCAAATAGATGTAATTTAAAAACGATAAAGGGGTTATCACCACAGATTCCACACAAATACAAACTACCATCAGAGATTACTACCAACAACTCTATGCCCATAAACCAGTAAATGTGGAAGAAATGGATAAATTCCTGGACACTTGCACCCTCCCAAGCTTAAACCAGGAAGAAGTTGAAATCCTGAATAGACCAATAACAAGGTCTGAAGTTGAGGCAGCAATTAATAGCCTACCAACCAAAAAAACCCATAGGTCCATATGGATTCACAGCTGAATTCTATTAGACATACAAAGAGTAGCTGGTACCACTCCTTCTGAAACTATTCTAAACAATCCAAAAAGAGGGAATCCTTCCCAAATCTTTTTATGAGACCAACATCATCCTGATACCAAAACCCAGCAGAGACTCAACAAGAAAAGAAAACTTCAGGTCAATATTCACGATGAACATGGAAAAATCTTCAATAAAATACTGGCAAACTGATGGCAACAGCACATCAAAAAGCTTATCGATCATGATCAAATAGGCTTCGTCCCGGGGATGCAAGCCTGGTTCAATATACGCAAGTCTATAAACATAATTCACCACATACACAGAATCAAAGACAAAAACCACATGATTATCTCAATAGATGCAGAGAAGGCCTTCAACAAAATTCAACAGCTCTTTATGCTAAAAACTCTCAGTAAACTAGGTATCCATAGAACATATCTCAAAATAATAAAAGCTATTTACAACAGAACCACAGCCAATATCATACTGAATGGGCAAAAACTGGAGTTATTCCCTATGAAATCCAGCACTAGACAAGGATGCCCTCTCTCACAACTCCTATTCAATATACTATTGGAAGTTCTAGCCAGAGCAATGAGGCAAGAAAAAGAAATAAAGTGTATTCAATTAGGAAAGGAGGAAGTCAAATTGTCTGTATTTGCAGATGACATGATTGTACATTTACAAGACCTCATTCTCTCAGCCCAAAATCTCCTTAAACTGATAAGCAACTTCAGCGAAGTCTCAGGATACAAAATCAGGGTGCATAAACCACAAGCATTCCTATAGACCAAAAAGAGACTTAAAGAGAGCCAAATAAAGAATGAACTGCCATTCACAATTGCTACAAAGAGAATAAAATACCTAAGAATACAACTAACAAAGGAAGTAAAGGATGTCTTCAAGGAGAACTACAAACCACTGTTCAAGGAAATAAGAGAGGACACGAACAGATGGAGAAACATTCCATGCTCATGGTTAGGAAGAATCAATACTGTGAAAATGGCCATACTGCCCAAAATAATTTATAGATTCAATGCTATCCCCATCAAGCTACTTTTGCCCCTCTTCATAGAACTGGAAAAAACCACCTTAAACTTCATATGGATCCAAAACTGAGCCCGCATAGCCAAGTGAATTCTAAGCAAAAAGAACAAAGCTGGAGGCATCACCCTGTCTGACTTCAAACTATACTACAAAGCTACAGTAATCAAAACAGCATGGTACTGGTACCAAAACAGAGATATAGACCAATGGAACAGAACGGAGGCCTCCGAGGCAACACAACACATCTACAACCATCCGATCTTTGACAAACCTGACAAAAACAAGCAATGGGGAAAGGAGTCCCTGTTTAATAAACGGTGTTGGGAAAACTGGCTAGCCATGTGCAGAAAGCAGAAACTGGACCCCTTCCTGACACTTTACACTAAAATTAACTCCAGATGGATTAAAGACTTAAACATAAGACCTAACACCATAAAAACCCTAGAGGGAAACCTAGGCAAAACCATTCAGGACATAGGCATAGGCAAGGACTTCATGACTAAAATACCAAAAGCATTGGTAACAAAAGCCAAAATAGACAAATGGGATCTAATTAAACTCCAGGGCTTCTGTACAGCAAAACAAACAATCATTAGCGTGAACTGGCAACCAATAGAACTGGAAAAAATTTTTGCAATCTACCTATCTGACAAAGGACTTATATCCAAAATCTACAAAGAACTAAAACAGGTTTACAAGAAAAAAACAAACTAACCCATTCAAAAGTGAGTGAAGGATATGAATATTTTTCAAAAGAAGACATATATGAGGCCAAGAAACATATGAAAAAATGCTCATCATCACTGGTCATTAGAGAAATGCAAATCAAAACCACATTGAGATACCATCTCACGCCAGTTAGAATGGCAATCATTAAAAAATCTGGAGACAACAGATGCTGGAGAGGATGTGGAGAAATAGGAACACTTTTACACTGTTGGTGGGAGTGTAAACTAGTTCAACCATTGTGGAAAACAGTGTGGCAATTCCTTAAGGCCCTAGAAACAGAAATTCCATTTGACCCAGCAGTCCCATTACTGGGTATATATCCAAAGGATTATACATCATTCTATTATAAAGACACATGCACACGTATGTTCATTGCAGCACTGTTTACAATA
>PVKV010036293.1:0-15823 GCA_004027835.1 Alouatta palliata
AAACTAAGCTTCATAAGTGAAGGAGAAATAAAATCCTTTATGGACAAGCAATTACTGAGAGATTTCATCACCACCAGACCTGCCTTACAAGAGCTCCTGAAAGAAATACTAAACATGGAAAGGAACAAGTACCAGTTACTGCAAAAGCACACCAAATGGCAAAGACCAAAAATGCAATGAAGAAAATGAGTCAACTAACAGGCAAGAAAACCAGCCAGTAACGAAATGGCAGGATCAAATTCACACATAACAATATTAACATTGCATGTAAATGGCCTAAACGCCCCAATCAAAAGACACAGACTGGCAAACTGGATAAAAAGTCAAGACCCTTCAGTGTGCTGTATTCAGGAAACCCATCTCACATACAAAGACACATGGAGACTCAAAGGGATGGAAGAAGTTTACCAAGAAAATGGAGAACAAAAAAAAAGCAGGAGTTGCAATCCTACTCTCTGATAAAACAGACTTCAAACCAACAAAGATCAAAAGAGACAAAGAAAGGCATTACATAATGGTAAAAGGATGAATCCAACAAGAAGAGCTAACTATCCTAAATATATACGCACCCAACACAGGAGTACCCAGATACATAAAGCAAGTTCTTAATGACCTAAAAGGAGATTTAGACTCCCACACAATAACAGTCGAAGACTTCAACACTCCACTGTCAATATTAGACAGATCAACGAGACAGAAAATTAACAAGGATATCCAGGACTTAAATGCAGAGCTGGACCAAGCGGACCTAATAGACATATACAGAACGATCCACCCCAAACCCACAGAGTATACATTCTTCTCAGTATGATATCACACTTACTCTAAAATTAATCACACAATTGGCAGCAAATCACTCCTCAGCAAATGCAGAAGAACAGAAACCATAACAAACAGTCTATCAGACCACGGTGCAATCAGATTAGAACTCAGGATTAAGAAACTCACTCAAATCCATACAACTACTTGGAAACTGAACAAATTGCTTCTGAGTGTCTACTGGATAAACAATGAAATGAAGGCAGAAATAAAGATGTTCTTCAAAACGAATCAGAATGAAGACACAACTTACCAGAATCTCAGGGACACCTTTAAAGCAGTGTTGAGAGGGAAATTTATAGCAATAAATGCCCACAGGAGAAACAAGGAAAGATCGAAAATTGACACCCTATCATCAAAATTGAAAGAGCTAGAGGAGGAAGATCAAAAAAATTCAAAAGGTAGCAGAAGACAAGAAATAACTAAGATCAGAGCAGAACTGAAGGAGATAGAGACACAAAAAACCCTTCAAAAAATCAATAAATCCAGGAGCTGGTTTTTTTTAAAAGATCAACAAAACAGACTGCTAGCCAGTCTAATAAAAAAGAAAAGAGAGAAGAATCAAATAGATGCAATAAAAAATGATAAAGGGGATATCACCACTGAGTCTGCAGAAATACAAACTACCATCAGACATTACTACAAACAGCTCTATGCACATAAATCAGTAAACCTGGAAAAAATGGATAAATTCCTGGACACTTGCACTCTACCAAGACTAAACCAGAAAGAAGTTGAAACCCTAAATAGACCAATAACAAGGGCTGAAGTTGAGGCAGCAATCAATAGCCTGCCAACCAAAAAAAGTCCAGGTCCAGATGGGTTCATAGCCAAATTCTACCAGACGTACAAAGAGGAGCTGGTTCCATTCCTTCTGAAACTATTCCAAACAATACAAAATGAGGGAATCCTCCCTAACTCATTCTATGAGACCAACATCATCCTGATACCAAAACCAGGCAGAGACTTAACAAGAAAAGAAAACTTCAGGCCAATATCCATGATGAACATCAATGCAAAAATCTTCAATAAAATACTGGCAAACCGAATGCAACAGCACATCAAAAAGGTTATTCATCACGATCAAGTAGGCTTCATCCCGGAGATGCAAGGCTGGTTCTACATACGCAAGTCCATAAGCGTAATCCATCACATAAACAGAACCAAAGACAAAAACCACATGATTATCTTAATAGATGCAGAGAAGACCTTAGACAAAATTCAACAGCCCTTCATGCTAAAAACTCTCAATAGACTAGGTGTTGACAGAATGTATCACAAAATAAAAAAAGCTATTTATGACAAACCTACAGCCAATATTGTACTGAACAGACAAAAGCTGGACGCATTCCCTTTGAAATCTGGCACTAGATAAGGATGCCCTCTCTCACCACTCCTATTCGATACAGTATTAGAAGTTCTACAAAGAGCAATCAGGCAAGAAAAAGAAATAAAGCATATTCAATAAGGAAAGGAGGAAGTCAAATTGTCTCTATTTGCAGATGAAATGATTGTATATTTAGAAGACCCCATCATCTCAGCCCAAAATCTGCTTAAACTGAAAAGCAACTTCAGCAAAGTCTCAGGATACAAAATCACTGTGCAGAAATCACAAGCATTCCTATACACCAATAACAGACTTATAAAGAGCCAAATCAAGAACAAACTGCCATTCACAATTGCTACAAAGAGAATAACATACCTAGGAATACAATTAACAAAGGATATAAATGACCTCTTCAAGGAGAACTACAAACCACTGCTCAATGAAATAAGAGAGGACATAAACAGATGGAGAAACATTCCATGCTCATGGTTAGGAAGAATCAATATTGTGAAAATGGTCATACTGCCCAAAGAAATTTATAGATTCAATGCTATCCCCATCAAGCTATCAATGACCTTCTTCACAGAACTGGAAAAATACACTTTAAACTTCATATGGAACCACAAGAGAGCCCACATAGCCAAGATAATCCTAAGGGAAAAAAACAAAGCCAGAGGCATCACACTGTCAGACTTCAAACTATACTACAAGGCAACAGTAATCAAAACAGCACGGTACTGGTACCCAAACAGAGACATAGACCAATGGAACAGAACAGAGGCCTTGGAAGCAACACCACACATCTACACCCATCTGATCTTTGACAAACCTGACAAAAACAAGCATTGGGGAAAGGACTCCATGTTTAATAAATGGTGTTGGGAAAACTGGCTAGCAATGTGCAGAAAGGAGAAACTGGACCCCTTCCTATCACCCTACACTAAAATTAACTCCAGATGGATTAAGGATTTAAACATAAAACCTAACATCATAAAAACTCTAGAAGAAAACATAGACAAAACCATCCAGGACATAGGCATAGGCAAGGATTTCATGACTAAAACACCAAAAGCAATGACAACAAAAGCCAAGATAGACAAATGGGAGCTAATTAAACTTAAGAGCTTCTGTACAGCAAAAGAAACAATCATTAGAGTGAACTGACAACCAACAGAATGGGAAAAAAATTTGCAATCTACCCTTGACAAAGGGCTAATATCCAGAATCTACAAACAACTAAAACAGATATGCAAGAAAAAAACAAACATACCCATTCAAAAGTGGGCGAAGGATATGAACAGCCACTTTTCCAAAGAAGACATATCTGAGTCCAACAAATATATGAAAAGATGTTCATCATCACTGGTCATTAGAGAAATGCAAATTAAAACCACATTGAGGTATCATCTCATGCCAGTTAGAATGGCAATCATTAAAAAATCTGGAGAAAACAGATGCTGGAGAGGATGTGGAGAAATAAGAACACTCTTACATTGTTGGGAGTGTAAATTAGTTCAATCACTATGGAAAACAGTGTGGCAATTTCTCAAGGATCTAGAAATAGAAATTCCATTTGACCCAGCAATCCTATTACTGGGTATATATGCAAAGGACTATAAATCGTTCTATTATAAAGACATATGCACACATATGTTCATTGCAGCCATATATACAATAACAAAGACCTGAAACCAACCCAAATGCCCATCAATGATAGACTGGACAAAGAAAATGTGGCACATATACACCATGGAATACTATGCAGCCATAAAAAACGATGAGTTCATGTCCTTTGTAGGAACTTGGATGAATCTGGAAACCATCATTCTCAGCAAACTGACACAAGAACGGAAAACTAAATACCACATGTTCTCACTTATAGGCGGGTGTTGAACAATTAGAACATGTGGACTCAGGGAGAGGAGCATCAAACACTGGGGGCAGTCGGAGGGGGGTTGGGGAAGGACAGCAGTGAGTGGGGAGGGTAAGGAGGGATAACATGGGGAGAAATGCCAGATACAGATGAAGGGGGAACAGAGGCAGTAAACCACCTGGTTATGAATGCACCTATGCAATAACCCTGCATGACTTGCACATGTACCCCAGAACCTAAAGTAAAATTTAAAAAAAAAAAAGCAATTTCATTGGCATTAAAAAAAAAAAAAAAAAAGATGGCCACGTGTAATCCCAGCATTTTTGGAGGTCAAGGCAGGAGAATTACTTGAGGCCTGGAATTTGAAACCAGCCTGGGCAACACAGTGCGAGCCCCACTCTAGCTCCACAAAAAAATTTAACAATATTCTGGGCATGGTGGCATGAGCCTGTAGTCCCAGCTATTTGGGAGGCTGAGGTGAGAAGATCACTTGAGCCCAGGAGGACACGGTTGCAGTGAGCTCTGATCATGACATTACACTCCAGCCTGGGTGACAGAATGAGACCCTTCTCAAAAAACAAAACAAAAAAAGCTTTTCTTGGCATTGCTTTTTTTTTTTTTTTGACAAAGTTTATTTTCTTCTTAGTAAAGAAACCACACTCTATCTGTTAAAATATTTCAAAAATATGGAAAAGTTCAAAAATAATCCCTCAAAATTCCACCACCAGTGAACAACCTCAACTATCATTTTAGTTTATGCATCAGATACTAAGTGAGACTGTAGGACCGACATGTATACTCAGAGCTAGGTGGCAGGTAAGCAGGAAAGCAACTTACTTCTAACTAGCTGGGTTTCTGTAACTAATGATCCAACACAGCTAATAAAGACATTCTGGGCCTGGTGCATTTGCTCACGCTTATAGTCCCAGCACTTCGGAAGGCCAAGGCAAGCTGATCGCTTGAGCCCAGGAGTTGGAGACCGGCCTGCGCAACGTGGCGAAATCCTGCCTCTACAAAAAAATACAAAAATTAACTGGGTGTGGTGGCACATGCCTGTGGTCCCAGATACTCTGGAGGCTGAGGTGGGGGGATCACTTGAGCCCAGGAGGTTGAGGCTGCAGTGAGCCAAGATCTCATCTCTGCACTCCAGCCTGGGTGAAAGAATGAGACACTGTGTCAAAAAAACAAGACGCTCTGAGATGCCTCTAAAGTGCCTGACTAAAACCAGACATCAACACGGCCTGACAACGAGGAGGAGTTTACTGCTGCGCTACTGTTGCTGAAACGGAACTTGGTTTTGAATCCACAACAGAACTATTGTACGTGTGACATTTGCTTTGAGAAATGAATACTGGGTTGACACTACACAAGAGCTTTTCAGTCTAGTCTATAAAGAACTTTCACTTGATTGCCAGCTTCTTACCAGTAATTCAACATAGAAAAGCACAGTTTTTGACCTTAAAACATTGAATACAATTCCTAAAATTAAAAGATGTGGATTTATATAAGTCAAATGAGACGACATTACAGTAAACAGAGCCACAGTTTGTTTGTTTGTCTGTTCGTTTTTACAGGGAATTGTATTGTGTTGACATTTAGAGCATTCTGTGCCGAGCAGAGACAGGTATTCTCTGTCTCATTTATAGAATCATAAAGCAGAGAGAAGTTGGGAAGTAGTTCTCTAGAAGAACTAGAGAGGGGTCTAATTATCCCTGATACTAATTAGCAGAGATCTGGAATGAGAAAAACCTCAACAACCTCATATTCAGACCATTTTTTCAACATGTTCAATATTAATAGTAAGCAGACCTCATGTTAATTTTGAAGAAGACTTAACAGATTCCAAAATATCTAAAGTTGCTCTATGTTTTTCTTGGTAAATTTTAAAATTTTTGCAATTTTTAAAAATAATGTTTTGGACTTCCTTTGAAATTTTCCTGCAATGTCACTGGTATATTTGGGATAGAGTTTTAAGAATATCTCCAGTGAGGGTTTAGAAAATTTTAATTTATTACAGATAATCATTTTACTTTTATTATAATAATAATTATTATTATTATTTTTGAGATGGAGTCTTGCTCTGTCACCCAGGCTGGAGTGCAGTGGCACTACCTGCAACCTTTACTTCCTGGGTTCAAGCGATTCTCCTGCCTCAGCCTCCCAAGTAGCTGGAATTACAGGAGTGTGCCACCATGCTCAGCTAACTTTTTAGTATTTTTAGTAGAGACAGGGTTTTGCCATGTTGGCCGGGCTGGTCTTGAACTCCTGACCTCAGATGATCCACCTGCCTCAGCCTCCCAAAGTACTGGGATTACAGGCGTGAGCCATCACACCTGGCCTATTATAATTACCTCTGATCATAATATTTCTTACTTACAGGCCACCTCATGTTCAGACCATTTTTTCCACACATAATGAGAAATATAAAGCCTATATTGCACTTAAATATCATGGCCGGGCACAGTGGCTCACACCTGTAATCCCACCACTTTGGAAGCCCAAGGAGGCAGATCACCTGAGGTCAGGAGTTCAAGACCAGCCTGACCAACATGGAGAAATCCCATCTCTACCGAAAATACAAGATTAGCCGGGTGTGGTGGCATATGCCTGTAATCCCAGCTACCTGCGAGGCTGAGGCCGGAGAATCGCTTGAACCTGGGAGGCGGAGGTTGTAGCAAGCCGAGATCGTGCCATTGCAGTCCAACCTGGGAAACTCTATCTCAAAAAACAAAGCAAAACTCATCATACAAAAAAAAAAAAAATCTGTGAAAATTTTAAAAGATTTTCACCTGCTTTAAAATTATTACTCTTAGAAAAACAATCAAAGAAAAATAAAGTATGGTGTCTCTAAGGTTTTGGATAGTCAAAAAGCAAGCAGCTGTTCTTTCAAGCTAAATATCATAAACTGATTTTATTAAATAAGGTCTTACATTTCATAGGGCAACAGTTTACAAATACGTGCTTACTAATTCATTGCTTTCTTTTATTCATTAGTTATGTTTTGGTACTTTATTTAAGTACCCCAGTGGATTATACTAGATGCTGCGATTCAGAAACACAGGCTGTCTACAGATGAGACACAAGTTTCACCTCCAGGGGTATACAGTTTAATTGTAACAAAATGTTTTGAAGAAGGAATGCTTCACTGTGCAATAAGGAAACAAGTGACTTGGTACCTAAAAAGCACAGGGAACCCCTCCACTGATGAGTTGTTCACGCTTTCTTGGTTTAAGCTTCAGACAGAGGTAAGTGAAGCTTCAAATAATATTATGCCCTAAAGCTTCAAACTGGAAAAAAAAAAGTCCTCACACCTCTAAAATACGCACACATGCATACACATGCACACATTTATACCTCGCTCTAAATTTCTGCTCATGTACTTGGTGGTAAGATGTTATTTTTAGAGTTCACAGCGCCAATATGGAAATGTGTCTAGAGCTTGGTCTAGAGGTTTATGTTTTTCTTGAAGTTCCTGGGTCATAATAGTAACCACAGTGAGAACAAAGGCACCAGAACAATGCCAAACCAGGAGCTATGTCCTGAATTTGAAGGAAGGCAAGTTTTTATCGGCATAACAATGAAAAAAGTTGAAACCATAGAGTTATCATTAAGAGAAGTTGTGGAGTAGTAATTCCTGGCAGCCTCTAAGTAGCAATTGATCCTAAATCACAAAGGTGTGTATTTTTCTAGAGATTCCAGACATAATAATTTTGAGGGTTCTTATACTATGATTATAAAAACCTAATAACTATGTTTTAATGTGCATTGTGTTTTTACCACTTAAGATGGCAGTGATTTCATCAGACAGCTTTCTTTTGGGAAGACTTCCAAACCAATCTTTGGGGGAGAATCTAATCTCTTTTTTGCCAAGCTGGTGGGGTTTTCTTTCCCCATATTGAATGTTTACATGGAAAGATATGAACCATAACATTTTTATATAAAAACTTATTCTTTTTGCTTTTTATTGGCTGCATGTAAGGAGTCATTTGGCCTAGAGGGAAAGGAGGGTAACATCCCCCAGGGCACACTACAACCAATCTTCCTTCTCCTTTCCCAACTCCAGCAGTAACAATGGAAAATCGGTGTGATTTGACAAAGATCATAATGTTCTTGTCAACGTAGGTAACAGATCAATGGCCATCTGTAGATTCTAGTGCTTTTTCTTACTACGAAATGATTAACAGCTGGATATATTATGTCTACTACGGCCACCTAGTTCTGTAAAGCATATGGTTAATTAAAGGGTAGGATTCAAAAACGTGGTTAACTCTGTAAAAGCCCTGAGCTTACTCAGCTGTTTCTTGCGAACTTCAACCTGTGGGGTAAAGAGGCATTTGCTGGGTCATGGCATGCTTGCCTCTGGAGAAGATTGTTTCAAAGACTGGGCCTTTTTTTCAGGTAGCCTAGATGCAGGACAGAGTAGCTCATTTTGCCAAAGTTTTTTTTTTTGCCTTGTCAAACTGACTTTCCTTTAAAAAAAAAAAAAAAAAAAAACACGTGGAAAATTACTGTGTAATTTTTCAATGATAATATTTTCTCTTTGTTTGGTTTTCCCCAATGATTTCATATCTATACTAAACATCCATCCCAAAGAACTTACACAAGTGGAGACCAAATCTAAAACAAACTCACACCCCATTTCTCTGGCAGCCTATTTAAAAAATAGTGATTAAAAATCAAAACATTAAACAAAACTCTGCTGAGATAACTCTTCCCTAGGTTACATTAGAAAATGACCCCTTCATTTACATGACATCTTTGCTGTTTATGATCTTAATTTTCATTATTGTGGCCTAACAAAAATATATAAAGCTTAAAGATCAGCCTGAGAAACATAGCAAGACCTAAGCTCTACAAAAAATTTAAAACATTGGCTAGGCATGGTGGTGCATGCCTGTTAGTTACTAGGGAGGCTGAGGTGGGAAGATGGCTTGAGCCATCCTCCTGTATTCAGGAGTTCAAGGATACAATGAGCTATGATCGCACCACTTCATTCAGGCCTAGGTGACAGAGCCAGACCCTCTCTCTAAAAAAATAAAAATAAAAAGTTTACCAATATTCTGACACTGCAAAGAAATCTCATAAATATCTCATAAATTATTAGTAACCTGCAAGAAATGAAAGCTCAGCATTGTTTCTTTCTACATTGCTCCCGATGGGGCCAGTTTCTTTACAGCCTTGAATGCAGTCTGTTGTGGCATGCAGATGTACATCCTTCTCTCTCTTTTTTTTTTTTTTTTTTGAGACAAGGTCTCACTCTGTCACCCAGCTGGAATGCAATGGCCCAATCTCGGCTCACTGCAACCTCTGCCTCCCGGGTTCAAGTGATTCTCCTGCCTCAGCGTCCTGAGTAACTGGGAGTACAGGCGCATGCCACCACATCCAGCTAATTTTTGTATTTTTAATAGAGACGGGGTTTCACCATGTTGGCCAGGATGATCTCCATCTCTTGACCTCATGATCTGCCTGCCTCAGCATCCCAAAGTGCTGGGATTAAAGGCGTGAGCCACCACGCCTGGCCACATCCTTCTCTCTTAAGACAAGACATAATAGGCCAGTCCAGGTAGCTCACGCCTGTAATACTAGCACTTTGGGAGGCTGAGGCGGGCGGATCACAGGGTTAGTAGTTTGAGACCAGTTTGGCCAACATGGTGAAACCCCGTCTTTACTAAAAACACAAAAATTAGCTACTTGTGGTGGGGCAACACCTGTAGTCCCAGCTACTCAGGAGGTTGAGGTAGGAGAATCGCTTGAACCTGGGAGGCCGAGGTTGCAGTGAGCTGAGACCATGCCACTGCACTCCACCCTGGTGACAGAGCGAGACTCCATCTCAAAACAAAAAAAAAAACAAGATATAATAGTAACCTATAATCTTATAATCTCACATAACAAGGCATTATGATCTACAGTCCTGATTGTTTCCTTTAAGCTAAATTTTACTTATTATTATTATTACTATTATTTTTAGAGACAAGGTCTATGTTGCCCAGGCTGGTCCTGAACTCTTGAGCTCAAGCAATCCTTCTGCCTCAGCCTCCCAAAGTGCTGGGATTACAGGTGTGAAGCACTGTGCCTGGCACCTTTAAGCTGAATTTTAAAGGAATTTAGGATCTCATTCTCTTACATTTTTGTGACCAAGGAATGAACCCTGAAAGTAGAGACTATTAATATACTAATTATTCCCAGCATTATACATTTCATGTGATAAGCAGATAAAGAAAATGAAGAATCTGTCTTCTGTTCTACTAAAAGGGAAATTTAGTTTTGCTTAGTTATAATTGTCCTTTAATTTTTAAGAATATAACAGAAACAAATTGCAATGAAAAACAACATAAGAGGTTAACCAATGGAACAGTATAGTATAGTACTTCATAAGACGTAAAGATATTATCTTAAGTACCTTGTTTTAAAGTTAAGCAATGGCAGATCTCCAATTAATAAACCAAAAATAAACTCTAACCATTTCTTGGATTCAGACATGTTTTTCCTCCGTAGAAATCGTATGATATATAGTGTTCCTTTTTCTGGGTCAGCCAACAAAAGTATTTATGTTGATATAAATAAAATACTTTTTTGAAATCAAATATTCTAGCTCACAATGAAAAATAATTTTTAAATGTGATTATAGTACAAGTAAACTCTAAAAATACAACAACAAGATTTTTATTTTGCATGAAATAAACAACAGTAAGTAGAAGGAAATTTTGAGAATGTTCTTGAGCAGAACTTTTTGATAGCGCAAAGCACAACTTAGACTTTCCTTTCTCTTGATACTAATATGTCCCCAGTCCTATTCTCCCATCACTATAGTTATTTTTAGGGGTCACAAATGGAACAAACATGAAGAATGAGGGATGACAGTGAAAAAATAGAGGTAAAAAAGAGAGGAAGAAAGGAGGAAAAAGGTAGTAAAAAATGTTCTTGAAACGGTTGGCAATAGTTAGAAAAGTGAGAGGAAAAGTGCACGGGTTGAAGATGACAGAAACGTTTCCTAAGGAAGAAACAAGCAAGCTGAGAGTTCTGAAAATAGGGAATATGGGGAATGCTTGGAATGTGTATGATCTCCCCAAAGGGAAGAAAGTTGAGAAAGAAAGAAATGAACTCGATTCATTCCCAAAGTAGGCCACTGGGTGACTGTGAAAAGCCAGCACAGCTTGGTGCTCTCTTGACCAAGATCAAGGTCAGATGGAGGGTCCATGAGCTCAGAATATACATGCTCTAAATGTGGCAATACATATTTATTTTTTTAGAAACAACTTTATTGATGTATCATTTAAATACCTTTAAATTCACCCGTTTTAAGTGTATAGTTCAATGATTTTTAGTAGATGTACTGTTGTACAACCGTCACCACAAACCGGTTTTAGAACATCTCTCTCACTCCAGTAAAATGTCTCCTACTTCATTTCACTTACTCTCTTTTCCCACTTCCAGTCCCAGGCAATCACTAATCTGCTTTCTCCACATACAGATTTTCTTTTTGTAGATATTTTATATAAATAGAATGATGCAATGTGCAGTCTTCCATGTCTGTATTTTTTCTCTTAGCATGTTTTTGATGCTATCCATGTTGTAGCATGTATCAACATTTATTTATTTATTTTTAAACGCCTACGGCACCTGGTATTCCCAGGCGGTCTCCCATCCCAATACTAACCAGGCCTGATTCTGCTTAGCTTCCGAGATCAGATGAGATCAGGCGCCTTCAGGGTGGTATGGCCATAGATGTATCAATATTTATTTTTATTATTAAATGGTATTCTATTCTGCTTGAGGATAAACACATTTTGTTTTTTCATTCACTAGCTATTGGTCATTTGAGTTATTTCCATCTTTTGGCTATTATAAATAATTCTGTCAAGAACACCTGTGTGTTGAGGTCTTTGTATGGACACTTACGTGTGTTTCAAGCAAAACGTAAATAAGAGATCCACTTGTTCATGGAAAAGACAAATATTTAGGCCTGCTGTGTTCTACAGTTCTGCAGTCCAAAACTGCACATACACATTCTCCACATGGCAACCATAATGGACTTTTTAAAATAGAAAATCAGATCACATCTCACCTGATTAAAATTTCCCAGTGCTTTCCCATCACACCGAGAATGAAGCCTACATGCCTTGCCATAGCCACAGGACTCTGCCTCATCAGACCCCAGCCGACATGTTTCACTCTATCTCTTAACCACTTGTCTCACTCTCAGCTTCATTCATATCGATCTTGTTGCTCCTCAAACATAAAAGTGTATTCTGACCTCAGGGCTCAAACATAGGATATTCCCTTTGCCTAGAATACTTTTCCCTAATATTCACTTGACTCAATCCTTCTCATCCAATTCTCCCCTCATATGTCATTCATGCAGAGAAGCCTTTGATGGCTGCCCTATCTAAAACAGCAGCCATATCTCTCACAATACTATCTTATCTTGTTTTTTTGTTTTGTTTTAAGATGGGGTTTCACTCTTGTTGCCCAGGCTGGAGTGCAGTGGCATGATCTTGGCCCACTGCAACCTCCACCTCCCAGGTTCAAGCCATTCTCCTGCCTTAGCCTCTCAAGTAGCTAGGATTACAGGCGCCCTCCACTATGCCCAGCTAACTTTTGTCTTTTTAGTAGAGACAGGTTTCACCATGTTGGCCAGGCTGGTCTCGAACTCCTTGACCTCAGGTGATCCACCCACCTTGGCCTCCCAAAGTGCTGGGATTATAAGCGTGAGCCACTGCACTCGGCCCCCAGTTTTATTTTTAACTGAAAAATCCAAAACTTATTGTTTGCTATCTCCCAAAGAGAATTCAAGCTCAATGAGGCAGGTACTTGGTTTATCTTTTTTGTTGATGTATCTCCAGCACCTAGCTTATGGTAAGTGTTCATTAAATTTGTTAAATTAATGCATAAATGAAAAGCAGTAATTGGCCCTCTTTCTACAGTTCTGTACTTTATCCCTAGAATCTCTGAGAAGTAGGTTTGATCATGCAATGAATTCTATTGCCCTTTTATCAGTTTGTGAATTTCTAAGCCAACTGACCACAAGTCAAATACTGACAAATCATTGGCCCTCATATCTATTTGTTTGATGTAGCCGGTACTTTGGAGCCTCATTTCCATTTCTTTGGCCCTCTCCTGTTTCAGCTGCAGCTGCGTTCCCCAGAAGCTCAGGCTCACCTGCTCATTGACAGGATCACACCTCAGGCAGGTAAAGAATTATTCTATTTTTCTGCCTTGGGCCTCTCTTATGCCCTAGAGCCATTGGGCAGGCATGTGGACCACTTCAGGACCATGTTTATGTTCCCCAGTGCAAATATCAGCCATCAACCAACATGGGAACCACCTTCATCCACACTTTCTTCAAATGGAAAGCTCTGGAAGACGTTTACACTTTCCAGAAGTCCCAGCAGAACTGATCTGCTGTTCCCTTCAGCAAAGACTTGAATAACACCTTCTTGTACTGACTTCTCCTCCTGTCTCATGTTCCCTGTTCCCTTACTTCTGTTTTCTGGGATTACCTCCCCACCGCACAACCTGCAGCCAAGTCTTTGTCTCAACCTCTGCTTTCAGGGAGAGCCAAATTAGGCCCATGAGTTACATCATTTAAAAAATTTGTAAAATAATTGTTCAGATTTAAGCTTGAAATATTTCAAGTTAAATTCTGAGTTTCAACTTCCTACTTTAGGATGCTGCATGTAACTTCACATACAATAATTTTTATGGTTCTTCTTTGGCAAGGAAAATGATTGTCCATATGGACATTAGCTTGTTTTCAAATCTTCAACCTTTCAGTTGTTCATAGATTGTTTCAAGTCTTTTGTGAGGAAAATGGTCTCAAAACCTCTAGTCGGTTAGGAATGAGAAGAGATGGGGAATCCTTTCTACTATAGAATGTAGCAGAAAAAAAATTAAGCAGTTTTTTTGGTTCATTAGATTTTCTGTGGAATGAGAAATCAATAAATTAATGACTACAGCACTAAAATAAATAATTGATCAGTGTTTGTGAATACGATCTCCTCTTCATTACTAAATCAACTCAGCCTTATTGTTTCCAAGCTAAGGTAATTGTAACCTGTGACCAGCAGAAGAACCAACTATTTTGTTTCAGTTTTGAAACCTCGAGTACAACTCATTCATTTAAGCATTTAGTAGTATTAATAAAAACAGATGAATTGCAATAGTGATACATTTTTATCTCTTCGCATGTTTTGCTTTAAGAGTACATTATCATCCCCCTTCAGTGGAGTCAGTTATTTTCAGACAAGTCCTAGGTATAGTTTTACATCCTGATCCCTCCCTTCTTTTTGTTTTTTTTTTTATAATGGGGTTAGGGGCCCACTATGCAGGCTGGTCTGGAACTCCTGGCCTCCAGTGATCCTCCTGCCTTGGCATACCAAAATGCTGGGATTACAGGCATGAGCCACCATTCTTGGCCCTGATTCCTTCCTTCTGATTAGTTCAATTTACTTAAAAGCAACTCTTTATCCCTGAAGCAGTCCTGGCATTTGATCTTATTTAGGATGCAGACTCCTCTAATACTTTCGAGACCATTTTCTACATTTTTGGTGATTGATACAATGCCTCAGTTTGCTTATGACTGAAACAGTCTTGTAATTTATGATTCCTCATTGTTCTGTGTCTGACTTGTAGACCATATCACATTTGTCATGCCAAATTATAACTCTAATACTCTCTTACTCTTTTATACCCAAATCTTTAGAATGAATATTGGAAATATCATGTTATGTGGATCTATAACTTTTTTTTTTTTTGAGACAGAGTCTCACTCCGTCACCAGGCGCCAGGCTGGAGTGCAGTGGCGCGACCTCGGCTCACTGCAACCTCCGCCACCCGCGTTCAAGCAATTCTCCTGCCTCAGCCTCCCGAGTAGCTGGGACTACAAGCACGTGCCACCACGCCCAGGTAATTTTTTTGTATTTTTAGTAGAGACGGGGTTTCACCATGTTGACCAGGATGGTCTCGATCTCTTGACCTCGTGATCCACCTGCCTCGGCCTCCCAAAGTGTTGGGATTACAGGCGTGAGCCACCGTGCCCGGCTGGATCTATAACTTTTTAAATGACCTGAAGCTTTTCCTTTAGGGAAATACCTCTCTGCTCCCTGGTGGGACTCTCAATCCTATGGTATTATGCTCCCTTCCACAGGAGTCAGTACATCATCATCCAGACTGGTCAATCACTGCGCTCCACCATCAGTTCCAGGACTGGTGAAGGGAGCCATACTGGCCCAACCAGTCATGTAATTTTGCTGAAACCACTAGGACAGAGGTTATATCTTTTCCTTTTCATTGGGATTGCTGTAGTTAAATATAAATCGAAAGTTGCTGGTGGCCATTTTTGCCAAAATTTGGGGAATTTTCTTTTAAAATGGACTCAATAGAAAGAAAAGAAAGAGCTAGGCATAGTGGCTCATGTCTCTAATCCCAGTACTTAGGGAAGCAGGGGCAGGAGGATTGCTTAAGCCCAGGAGTTGGAGACCAGCTTGGGCAACATAGTGAGACCTCACATCCACAAATAATAAAACATTAGCTGGACATAATGATGCCGCTCTGTTGTCCCAGCTACTCAGGAGGCTAAGGTGGGAGGATCACTTGAGCCTCGGAGGTCGAGGCTGCAGTGATTGCTATTACGCCACTGCATTCTCACCTGGGCGACAGAGTGAGACCCTGTCTCAGGAAAAATAGAGAAAGAGAGAAAGAGAGACAGAGAGAGAGAGTAAGGAAGGAGGGACGGGAGGAAGGAAGGAAGGAAGGAAGGAAGGAAGGAAGGAAGGAAGGAAGGAAGGAAGGAAGGAAGGAAGGAA
>PVKV010036294.1:0-15823 GCA_004027835.1 Alouatta palliata
AAGCAATTCTCCTGCCCCAGCCTCCCGAGTAGCTGGGACTACAGACACGTGCCACCATGCCCAGCTAATTTTTGTATTTTTAGTAGAGACGGGGTTTCACCATGTTGACCAGGATGGTCTCGATCTCTTGACCTCATGATCCACCCGCCTCGGCCTCCCAAAGTGCTGGGATTACAGGCTTGAGCCACCGCACCCGGCCAAATTCAAGCATTTCTATTCATTGTTGGTGAACTAGTTTTAGGAAGAGCTCTCTTTATTTCACTCTAAAGCGAAAACTACACAAATGTTAATGATTTCCCATAGCCAACTGAGAAATATCCATAAATCCTAATAACAATTCAGGTATTTCATAATTTGTTTTCCAACCAACCTGTTTATTCTTAGGTTGTGTAATTTCACCTTAATTCCCCTGGAGTCCAGCCAAACTAAAATGTAGAAAAAATTATGTTACCTAAACTCACCAGACTTGCTAGATGAAGCAACATTCTCCATAGAACCATTAAACTAATGCCCATATCATTTGAGTTGAATACTTACAATGAGTTAATTGTGTTTGTTCCTAAATCCTGCTCATGTCATTTTTACGTATTATTGTAAATAGTAAATTGAGATATGTAATGCTTTATTGCTCAGGAGTACAGGGGAGGAAAAGACCTACCACTGAAATCCATCCCTTACATGGGTTTCTAACGCTAATTTATACAATTTGTGTGCTCCAGAAAACCTCTTAAATTAATATGTCCTTTAGTTACATGTGTTCTGAAATATCTGGTAAAAGCAAAATTAATCCCTTCTGAGTAAACCCACCATAATGTTAGGCCAAAAATAATTTTTCCCAAATAATTTTCTAATAAACTTTAATAGCTAATAGTTAAAAATTTTAACACCAAGAGAATCAGTCACCACAAGTGAGACTATCACTTCCCCAAAAAGGCAACAGAATTAGACAGCAGACACTAAAAATACATATTTTATAAAAATGTATGCTTACTACTATTTAGAGAAATAAAAGACAAACTTGAAAATACAGGAAGGAAATGAACAACTATAAAGTTTTGTTGCACAAATTTGCAAACTAACCAAATGGAGTTTTAAAATGTAAAAGAAAATCACTTAAAAACTCAGTGTAGTAGCAAAGTTCCAGACTAGAATATCTGTAGCTAAAGTGAGATTCAGTGAACTGGAGTTTTCATTTTTATAAACTCAACAGTTGTAGGAAAGAGGAAGAGGAAAAGAAAAACAGAAAAGACAAGAGCACACATTACTTAATAACTTCAAAATTATACCATTTATAAGACTGGAATCCTATTGTAAGTTCCCCATATCCCTATACTGATAATTAAAAGAAATATTGCCAATCTTGAATTTTTGTGTTGAACAGAATGTGTGAGGCAGGTCCAAACAGCTTGTAACAAGTTAATTCTTACATGAATCTATAACCTAAATTCATACTAAACAACAATTGACTGCACCACTTCAAATAAACTTTCTCCTTGTCTTATTAGACAGGAAATCTTTGCTCTAAAATTGATTTTCCATCAGTTCCTTAGGCATGCCATTCTTATCACTACCCCTTCTCTGGCTCGATTAATGTCTGTGGTTCAAGATTTGTGACTGTGGCTACATGAAATGGTTTAGGAGTAGTTTCCAGGAATGATCCCTCAATATGTTACTAAGTCAGTCGACTTACATACTTGTATAGTTTCCATTGTGCTCTGCAGATTTTTGAATTTGAATTTATGAAATAAAAATTGAATTGTTAGAATACATTATAACAAAGGAAATTTGAGCCTATATCTAGCAACCAGCATAAAAACAATCTTTTTAATGTCATACATATTGCAATTTAAAGTGTTTTTGTATATGTGATATTTACAAAAATCATGCAAGCTTTGTAAATCGAGGGCTGAAAATACCATCTCAGTTTTACAGAATGTAAGTGGTTTGACCAAAATCACACAGATAATAATGGTGGTGGCGAAAGAACAAGTCTTCTTAATCTAAATTAAATTTTCTTTCTATAATTTTCATGTTGCCAAGACTGAGATAAATCTTATACTTTTCTTTTTTTGCTCTGGAATGTGCCAGAAACCTCATGTATAAGAGTCATTAATTCTCATTAATGTATTATTCATTAATTTTAATTTGAAATTTGTCTAAAGTAAAATATTATAAAACCAAAAAACTGATTAAACTTGATGGTATAGTTGAAGTAGTTGAATTTTTTAAGTTTTCAGAATTTCATATCTTAACTAAAGCAATTCAGTGACACTTAAATTAATGAATTATGTTATAATTTGCTATCTTGAATGAGGAAATAATAAACATGGCATCATCATTTTCTTGTTCCAAAATAATTCTTCACGCAAATAATTCAACTTAACATTCTGTGTGTGTGTGTGTGTGTGTGTGTGTGTGTGTGTGTGTGTGTGTGTTTCAGTAAGAACTATAATTTAAGTGGCAGTTATCTTCTGAGTCTCTTTTCCTTGAAGAGTGTTTTTTTTTTATTTTGTTTTGTTTTTTAGAAAGCAGAAGATCCCACACCTTTGGTGTTAGCTTGTTATGTTTTGATGTTAAACAAAGAGATCCTGGCACACACAAAAAACTGTCCCTTCTGGGTCACTAGTTCAAATAAGAATTGTATTCTCAGCATGAATTGAGTAGCATTTGGTGATTCTTTGTTGTTCTTGATCTAGTCTGTTTTCTATAAAACATCACAAGTTTAGTAGAGAGAACAATATAACCTAGAGAATTTTCTTGTTTCAACTTAGCTTCTGGTTATCAGAGTTACAAACTGACCACAATTGCAAGTCAGTTAAAAGTTTTACAAACATCATCAAAGCAGTCAAAAAATTTAGGAAAATAAGAGCATGTTTCCAGGATTCATTCCAACAGTCCCACAAGTTAGATATGAGCAGAGATAGAAGAGAAGATGGGTCAACTCTTAGGCTTCATAGAAAATGTGACAGCAGAGTCACCATGAATATTTGAGGCCAGTCTCTCTCTTTTTTTTTTTTTTTTTTTTTTTTTTGAGACAGAGTCTCACTCCGTCACCAGGCACCAGGCTGGAGTGCAGTGGCACGACCTCGGCTCACTGCAACCTCGGCCACCCGGGTTCAAGCAATTCTCCTGCCTCAGCCTCCCAAGTAGCTGGGACTACAAGCGCGCGCCACCACGCCCAGCTAATTTTTTTGTGCTTTTAGTAGAGACGGGGGTTTCACCATGTTGACCAGGATGGTCTCGAGCTCTTGACCTCGTGATCCGCCCGCCTCGGCCTCCCAAAGTGCTGGGATTACAGGCGTGAGCCACCGCGCCCAGTCTCTTTAAAAACCTTGACTATTTAACAGTAAGTCCAAATCCTAATGTATTTCCCTCAAGAATCTAACATATAAAAAAGAGAGAAAGAACAAATATATCTGAAGCATTTACTATATACTAGAATGCGTTAGGCTTATTTAATGTTCAAAATAAGATATTAGGCGTCTGTAAGTAGCCATAGTACAACAAATTCTCATCTTTTCATATAAGGAGGCTGAAGTTTAGAGAACTTTAAAACTTGCCGAGAATGATGCATCTAGCAAGCTACAGGGCTCAAAGGTGCATGTTTAGACTGAAGCTTCACATTGGCAGGAGACTCTGTATTCACTCCAGAATTAAAGCAGAGACAAAATCTCCTCCAGAAAAGTAGCAAATATTGTAGTTTTCCACTTCTGCAAATGTTATGGTGGTTAATTTGAGCTACTGGGCTTCTAATAAATTCTGGGGAAATGTATGTCTGAAAATTTAGAGAATGAAGAGCAACAATATTCTGGGACGTTCTTGCCATACCTCACATTGTTTGCTATAAATTATTTACAATTCTTTATTTAGGATTGGCTCAGATAGTCAAGTCATATATTGATCACAACATTCTTTTATTTCACTTTCAATGAAAAACTTCCTAAACCTAGAAAACATCAACACCTACGTTCAAATATTTTAGTCTTTAGTTTTTATATAACGTTGAGAATCACATCTCATGTGTTTATATACTGCTGGGATTTCATCCTCCTCCATAGATTCTACTTTCACTTCCTGCAATGATTCTATCATACAGTATTCTATTGCCAGGCCATTCTAAGGGCTATCTACGCGACCCCAGAATGCTGAGTTGTGCTACTAACTGGAAGTGAGCCTTTCATTTCTTTGGATTGATTCTCAATGTATTGCTTTCTTTCAAAAACATAATTACATACATTCTTCTATCAGATTCTTAGTTGGCTTGTTTTCTCCTGCATTCCAGTGTTATGATTCTATGTATTTATTCAACTCTCCTCTAAGCATCAGGTAATTATGAAGTAGAATTGCTAGTTCTTAATGTCATCAGCAAAACCCATTAGGTAATTTCTTGTTGCCTGAATTGCTCCATCTCATCAAAGCAGCCTACAGTCTTCAATGATTCTTTGCCAGAATAGATAATGTTGCTAAAAAACATAAGTAATTATATACAGAATACTCATTTAAAAAGTGATTGTGCCTATGACGTGCCAAACACTAAAACTCTCTACCTTTAGGAATATCAATTCAGTGTGATTTAATTTAACAAACATTTATTGGATGCCAAAGCACTAGTCTAGGTTCTGGGGATCCATGGATAAATAATGCACATTTTCCAGTCTCGGGGAACTCACAATATAACTGGAAAATCATAAAAAATAACCTGGAGATAACATGATAAACACTATAGGAGAGCTATGCAGGAAATATTAAGAGAACACACAAAAAAAGAATCAATCAAGTTGACCTTCAGGGAGCATTGAGTAGCAAGTACTTTTATAGATAGCCTAGAGGTGGTTATTATATTTGACTTCTAAGGCCAAATGGTTGCTTGGAAGGAAGGAAGGAAGGAAGGAAGGAAAGAAGGAAGGAAGGAAGGGAGGGAGGGAGGGAGGGTGGGAAGAAGGGGAAGGGAAAGGGAAGGGAAGGGAAGGGAAAGGAAGGGAAGCGAAGGGAGGAGAGGGGAGGGAGGAAGGAAGGAATTCTAAACAGAGAACATAATAGTAGCAAGACAATGACAATGTAAATGTAGCCAGGATGTTTTGTAGGTGATTGGGTCACAGCACTGGCAAGAGGGGAAAGTAGGAAAAAGAATTTTAGAACCAACCATTAAGGGCTTTGAATGCCACAATAAAGCCTTGGAAAACTATTTGAAAGATGACTGTGTTAGTTTCTATACATCATAAAGATTTACTACAAACTTAGCAGCTTAAAGCAAAATTCTTTTTGCTATCTCACAGGTCAGAAATATCGGCATTGTTTAGCTGGATCTTCTGTTTAGGAACTGAAAAGCCTGCAATTGACATGTCAGCTCGGGTTTGATTCTCATCTAGAGGCTTTACTAGGTAGGCATCTTCCTCCCCACTTGGGTGATGCTTGGCAGCATTTAGTTTCTTGGTTTTGTTTTGTTTTGTTTTTTGTTTTTTTGTGTTTTGTTTTTGTTTTTGTTTTTTTGTAAGTCTGCAAGAAGAGAGACTGAAGCAAGTCTGATAATAGGACAGAGTTTTATATAACATTCAGGAAATGCAGGAAGAATGTCCCATCACTTTTGCTATATTCTATTTGTTAAAAGTAAGTCACAGTTCCACTGACACTCAAGAGGATGGAATTATACAAAATTGTAAACTCCAGGAAGGAGGGATCATGAGGGTCACTTTAAAGTTTGTCCACGACGGAGAGGGAGTTTTTTTTTGTTTTTTTTTTTTTTTAGCAGTGGCATATAATACCTATGCATAAGAAATAAACTAGTGTGGCACTGTCAATAGTGGTTTGAAGAAGCAGACAGACAAAAACAGATAAATTTGTCTCTTTCATATTTTCTGCCTTGTGAAGTAACTTTCTCTACGAAGAAGAGTTTGTGTTATTTTTCTTCCAAAGAAGAAAACAGACCATAAGCTTCCTGAGATTTACTGAAAACACTGTCCCCTTAGGAAAGAAGAAAAGAACAGTACCTTGGAATGACTGAGAGCCTTCCTTAGAAAAGGAAGGAGCAGGGTAGAGGACCCATTGTCCTGATGAATGGGACAAAATTAGATTCTTTTATGTTTCAAAGGTTTGAAATAGATTCCCTGGAAAGAAGCAAAGAAAGACGATGATAACAAGTCTTTGAGGAAACAGTACCAAAACCAACTCTGACCTGGTTGCCCTTCCTTAGTCTGCAGCCTAGGCAGGTGGCAGTGGACATATATTGAACAAAGAACTGCTGTGAAAGGGCATTATTCCTGGTTGAAGGAAAAGAGGGTGATGGGATAGTTAGCAGAAAACCCTGGTTGTGCCGCTGTTGTTTAAGTGTGACCTCTGGTCCAGTTTCTAGCAGTCACCTGCTTTGCTCCATGCTCACTATATCTTCTCCTAGCAACAGAAGATAACTTACTCAAGTAACACCCAGATTGCTTGTAAGTTCTTGCGCAGTTTCTCAGCCTTGGTTGCAAAATTGCAATCATCTTGGTAATATACATATTTTTAAAATGTAAGGCCTGATGCGGTGGCTCCAGCACTGTCGGAGGAGGCTGAGGCGGATGGATTACCAGCAGTCAGGAGTTTGAGACCAGCCTGGCCAAAATGGTGAAACCCTGTCTCTACTAAAAGAATTGGTTTTGGTGCCTGTTTGCTCGAAAATACAAAAAGTAGCCAGGTGTGGTGGCAAGTGTCTGTAATCCCAGTTACTCAGGAAGCTGAGGCAGAATAATTACTTGCACCCGGGAGGCGGAGGTTGCAGTGAACTGAGATTTCACCACTGCACTACAGCCTGGGTGACAGAGCGAGACTCTGTCTCAAAATTAGATAGATAGATAGATAGATAGATAGATAGATAGATAGATAGATAGATGCCCAGTTTTCACTGGCAGGTGATCTGATTCAAATTGTCGAGTATAGACCCAGGTCTTGGAATTTTATTTTGTTTTAAACTCTTTAAGTGATTCCAATATACATCCAAGGTTGAGAATCATTGTTCTAGAAAACTCTGATTACATGGTAGACTGAATAACAGGGTTTATCTTAGACTTGCTTATATTACCAACAGATCGATTAGCGCTTGAGCTTCTAATATGTGATGATGGGTTGGGGTACCAATAAATTCCAGTTGAGGCTGGGAAAGACACATGATAATACAGTTCACATTGCTATTTTATGAATAAGTGAAGGTGTGCTGATAAATGTTGGACAATCAGACCTAATAGAAAGATTTTCCAGTTTCCATGACATAAATATTCCTACTATGGTATTTTGAGATATCAAACTGACTTCACTGAATATGAATGTGGGAGAAGGTACATAGAAGTGGCCTATGATTATATAGCATTTCCATAATACAGATACAATCAGCAATAACGTCAAGAGTGTAGATAATGGAAAATGTAGAAAAAATAATTAGTTGTGATTTTATTTTACATAACTTATTTAATTGTAAGTTTATAGTATTTAATTTTTAATATCAGTTGTATTTAACAACTAACTATTCACATAAATCTTGAAAATCCACTATGACATTTTAAGAGTAGGCTTTCGCACACTCCTGAATAATTTGTACGTAAGCATGACTCATCTTCAAAGTATTTAACAAGCAGTTTTGTGTGGGCACCAACTTAATAGATTGGGTGCTAGCCAACATGCCATAGCAGTACCTATGAGAATTCACGTGTCCAGAGGAGAGATACCGTTCATTTTTCAGCTGCATATCTAAGGTTCCTAGCCCACTGCCTTGAATATAATAAGTGAGCTCTGGTAGCTTGGAAGGACTAAATGGCTGAATGAATAAATTATGCATTGGCAGAAGTGACTCCATAGTGCAAATATATAAGATATATATATATAGACTTCTATACGCATATAGAAGTCTATTACTTAAGACTTAGGTTTTAAGAAAGCCCCTCCCTCATTTTACAGAGAGAGTTTGTGTTTGGCCCAAACACAAATATACAAATATGTTTATTCCCTGAGAGTTTTCATGAAGGACAAGTAAACAGTATTTCATCTATTCCTTTACCTTAGTAATCCTTTTTTCCTTATGTTGAAATTCCACATGAAACAATTGTCCATCCCACTCTCCATGCTCCAGAAAGTTGTTCATGCCAGTCTCAGACGACAAAACCATCACATGCTCTATCAGACTTTATTTCTTCTTAGTACTCACTTTTTTAAAAATTTTTCTCTTTGTGTAATGTGCCCTGACTCTCTGAGTCACCTGGAGATTACCTCCTTTCAACCTTTTTCTGCTCTTCTCGACACCTGTGATTAGACTGGTTATATTCTCCCCTATGCTTCCACTGAGTGCTACAGATTTCCTTTTTCTGCTCTTCTTCAGTATTCCTTGAGAGATTTTCTAAACCCCACTTATCCCTTTCTAGGGCTTAGACTCTTTGAAAACAGAGGAAGTATATCATCTTTCACTATCCCTAAACCAAAAAGCATAGTAAACTTCAGAGCCAGACTGCCAGGATGAGAATTAAACCTCCGCCATTCACAAAACCAATTACTTCCATCTGCCTCAGTGTTCCCATCTGAAAAAATGGTGTTAAGAAATGTACCAGTCTCACAGATTGTTAAGAGGACTGAATGAGTCAGCTGGTACATATCTTTATTGCAATGCCTGGACCATAGTAAGCATACAATTAATATTAGATACTATTATACTTAAACACTTGAGAGATAATTGCTAAATGAATGAAGAATAAAACATATAATAAGACACCAATGAGAGTTAATTTCATTAATGCCATAGTTATTCTTCTGCCCCATTCCTCATTCTTTCCCAGGAAAGATTTTTTTAAACTAAAATACATACTTACCATTTTAACCCTATGCAATAACAGAAATTAATACCCTATTTTCTGATACTCAAAAGACTGTTGATTTTAAGAACATCTTTTTGTCACTTTATTTCTCAACTTAAATTCAGCGACATTTCAATATGTTTATGCCATTAATATCCTCTACATCAGACATTGCATTAAAATTCATGCTGGAGGTCTCACCTTTTCTTCTGTCATATCATTTGCCCCCTGAGATGGATCTCACCCCACCCAGAGGTGGAAAGTCATTAGTTTTGATGTAGCCTGAGATGAAAAAAGATATGTCATTTTCCTTTAAAGAATACACTGAAATGTGAAAGTTAGTAAGAGATGAAGTTTCAGCCTTTTAGCTCTTGGCCTTAGCAAAATGTTGATATCTGAGAGCACAGAAAACAGATCATTTAGTCAGGCCTAGAAGAATGAAATTTTGAAACCTGAGAATGCAGTGTCTTTGTCTAGAAGAGTACAATATATTAATTTATCTTTCCTCTGAAAATATACTTAAAAGAGTTGAATCAAGACTAAC
The DNA here is from genome assembly GCA_004027835.1 of Alouatta palliata. Classification (NCBI taxonomy): domain Eukaryota; kingdom Metazoa; phylum Chordata; class Mammalia; order Primates; family Atelidae; genus Alouatta; species Alouatta palliata. The sequence continues at coordinate 9,355 of PVKV010036294.1, forward strand.
CATGTCCTTAGTTTGAGTTTCCCATTTTTGGCCTGTGTAACTCATCTTTCAAAAAATATTTTCTGAACATCTTTACTATTAATTCATTGCTTATAAAATCGATTACAATAATTTCCTACAAAACTCTTGATTTTCAATTACACAGTCTTTTTTTTTTTAACGGGAGATCTTTTTTTTTTTTCAATTGGAGATTTTTTTTTTCCTTTGGCACCACGATACAGATACTTACCTTGATGCATGGGAAGAGATTGCTGCCTTTGGAGGTGTCTAATTTTCCTCTAAGTCACCAATAGAAAAATCAAAGTCACCCTAAGAAATCTCATTAAGCCCAGCGATAAACTCCCATTTTTGTAATTAATTTTTCCTGAAGTCAAAATCACCACAATAAAAAATGTGAAATGAAGCAAATTATTGAAGATGAATATGAAATAGTTAAATAGCTACTCATTCTAAAATAATGTATAGATTAGAAATCAAGAATTCAGAAGTGTTGTTTTTTGTTTTTTGTTTTGTTTTATTTTGTTTGTTTGTTTATTTGAGACAGAGTCTTGTTCTGTTGCCAGGCTAGAGGGCAGTGGTGTGATCTCAGCTCACTGCAACCTCCGGCTCCCTGGTTCAAGCGATTCTCCTGCCTCAGCCCCCTGAGTAGCTGGGACTACAGGCGTGCACCACCATGCCCAGATAATTTTTGCATACCATGTAGGCCAGGATGGTCTTGATCTCTTGATCGCGTGATCCACCTGCCTCGGCCTCCAAAGTGCTGGGATTACAGGTGTGAGCCACCGCCCCTGGCCCAGAAATGTTTCTTCCTTTTGAAAGTAAGTTGCTCTCCTATCTGTATGCCAATAAGTCTTACAAAAGGAATAGCTAAATATTGAGGTAAATTGAATGGTTTAGGCAATTTTCCAAGCATTTAATGAGAATCAAAGTCTTTCTGATCCTATGTGTGAAAGTTATCAATACATTGAGATAGTTTCCAATTCCTTGAGAATTTTTATCACTTTAAAAAATAGCACTTAAAGATGTGTTATTTCTTTGGGTTCAGACTGAAAAAAAAGTGCTATTAGGGAATTTTCAGATGGTCAGTGGAAAATGTACCAGAGAAGGCGCATACATTAGAAATGTACGTCTTGTCATTGAAGCAATTTTACAATGAGGAATATTTTCTTCCTTTGCTTTTTTGTTCAAAGTCAAATAATTATGCTTGGTAATAAGTACTATGTAAAAATTATGATACAGAAACAAAGAAAATAAATGTAAGCCTAGAATAAACCTAGCAATATTTTTCTATTTTTCTGAGTTTCTCCTTATAACCTTGTGCTTTGCTACAGCCCACATTAAAAATATGCAAAATTCTTGCTTTTTCTTTAATCTTGAGAGGCAGAAAATAGTGCAAATATTTTTATTTATTTATTTATTGTTACTTTATTTTTTTATCTCCTAGGTCCTTTATTCTTGTCTTCCTTTCAAACAATTTAGTCAAAATAATTGTTTCTGTACATGCTGCAGTATTGAGGATCTGACATTAACGTGAAAAAGTATCCCTGGGGGAGCCTACCTGTCTTCAATACATTCTTCTAGGATCCTACATCTACATTATGACTTTGCAGTATTTTATTTCACATCCCCCTTCCCCTCACCAGTGTCCTGGTGAGGCAACAGGGAGCAAAGTATTATTCATATTTAAAAGAGAGAAAATTGAGACTGAAAAACTTTCCAAGGTCACTCAAGTAAGCCCCGAGAGACACTGGAGAATTGCAGAAAATATTTGGTAGAGAACACTTGGATTCACAGCATACTCGTCATCAGTAAGTGAATGCACTGCCTTTGAATGTGGAAAAACAAGGAGACTTGTTAGAAATACGCGCAATTTCACAAATGAGTCAGCAACATGCCTTTGCCCATAGAGACACCTGGAATTAATTGCTGCTCTCTTAGGAGATCAATAGGACACATGTCGGAGGGTTGGATCCTGTAGCAGAGTCACCCAGGCAGAAGACTTTCATGTTGGCAAAAGCAGCACCTCACAAATAGATCTTTTAATTGCCTAAACATCAGGAGCAAGCTGTTACCTTGCTGATGAAAGCTGTTATTTGGTGTCTGAGTACTTGGTGTTTTTACCTCCAGTGGACTTAAAATAAATTAAAGATTTGAAAATATGAGGAAGAAAACTCTGTGCTTAAAATCCTCACATCAAAGCCTTCCTGTCTCAAAATTAACTAGCAGTAATTTCTTCCCCTTTTATTTCCTTTTATCTTTCCGTACCTCATTCCTTTCCTCTTCTCATTTTTCATACCAACAGATAATTTATATTCACAATATCTCATGAACCTTTAAAGAGAGCAAACTTAGTTACTGTTATTAACACACTTTGAATCCCAAATGGTAGTGTCTATTACTGGCATCTAGGAGTGATAAAAAAGTGAAGCTCAGATTCTTCCCTTGAGGAGTTTGCAAGCTACTATGAGATGGAAGACAAATTGAGCATGATTGACTCTACCACAATATGAAATGGGGCAAGCTGTACTCCAGAAAGGTACAAACTAATTGCCAGTGGAATTCAGAGTCTGATTCCACTCAGGGATAGCGAAGCAAAGCAAAGCTTAAAGGGGGATATGTCATAAAGGGGGATATTGGGAGATACGTAATTTATCTTCTTTCTTCTCACTGGTTTGGTTAGAAGTTGTGTCATACTACAAACCTCTTTGTTTGAGAATTCCTTAAAGCAATATAGAAGTTCCTGAATAACCAGGCCAAATGAAAGTGATCTTTAGAAACTAAACCAATTTTCATTCTGCCTCATTCTGTCATTTAAGTCTTTTTCTCAGAGAAGTGAAACACTTTAACCTAGAAAGTCTTCCTAAGTTTAATCCTGGAATCTGGCCTGTATGCTTCCACACGGATTATAATAGATTTATTTTTCCCATGTCCTCTTTATATGAAACCGAACATAAAAATTAATATTACAGTTATTTGCAACTTTTAATAAGTGTGATTGCTGAGAAAGAATCTTGGAGGGCATAATAAAAAGTGTTTAGGGGAAAAAATCTAATAATTCAAATAAAAAATGGGCAAAAGATTTGCATAGACATTTCCCAAAACAAGACGTTCAATGGCAAACAGACATACGAATAGGTGCTCAATATCATTGATCACCAGAGAAATGCAAACCAAAATCACAACGAAATATCGTCTCACCCCAGTTAAAATGGCTTTTACTCAAAAGTCAGGCAATAACAAATGATGGTGAGGATGTAGAGAAAAGGGAACCCTCATATAACGTTGGTGGGAACGTAAATTAAAACAGCAATTATTGACAACAGTTTATAGCTTCCTCAGAAATCTAAAACTAGAGCTACCACACAATCCAGCAATTCTGATCCTAGGTATATAATCAAAAGAAAGGAAATCAGTATATTGAAGAGGTACCTTCACTCCCTGTTTATTGCAGCTCTGTTCACAACAGCCAAGATTTGGAAGCAACCTAAGTGTCCATCAACAGACGAATGGATACAGAAAATGTGGTTCATATATGCCATAAAGCACTAGTCAGCCATAAAAAATAATGAGATCCTGTCACTTGTCACAGCGTGGATGGAACTGGATGTCATTTTGATAAACGAAATAACCCAGGCACAGAAAGACAAGCTCAGGTGTTCTCACTAATTTTGGAGGGCTTAAAAATTAAAATAATTGAACTCATGAAAATAGAGTAGAAGCATGGTTATGAGATGCTGGGAACGGTATTGGGGGTGAAGCGAGAAGTGGAGATGGTTAACGGGTACAAAAAATAGAAAGAATGAATAACACCTAGTATTTGCTAGCATAATTGGGTGACTACAGTCAAAAATAATTTAATTGTACATTTTAATACAGCTAAAAGAATATAATTGGATTGTTTGTAACACAAAGAGTATGCTTGAGAGGATGGATACCCTATTTACCCTGATATTTGTATTATGCGTTGCATGCCGGTATCAAAATATCTCATGGACCCCATCAGTATATACACCTATGGTGTACCCACAAAATTAAAAACAAAAACCAAAACACAAAACCTGTTTAGATTTTGTATATCATTCATGAATTATATAACATCTCTTTATCATCCATTCTTTAATTTAACAAATATTCATTGAGCACAGGCACGCACCAGGCAGTGTTCCAAGAACTCAGCAATACGGCAGCAAATAAGACATAAAAGGTCTTTGTTGTTGTAAATGACATAGTTGTAAATGTCATTTACAACAACATGTCATAGTTGTTGTTGTAAATGACATACCTAAATAATATCTTCAAGTGAAAAAATTATATGTATAACCCAATATCATTAAGGGTTATGAATGAAATAAAGTGACATGATGCTGTCAGAAATGGCCTCAGGTAAGCGTCACATTTGATGCAGTCACGGAGGAAGACCTCACTAAAGAGATAAAATGTGGTTGAGACCCACAGTGTGAGAAGTAACCTGTTCTGTGAAGAGCTGGAGATGGAAGAGTGTTCAAATAAAAGAGAGTAACAAGTACCCAATTAGAAAGACAATAATCACTCCCTCTGAGACTCCGTGGCTGGAATATGTAAGGGAGATATGTGAGAACTTGGTACACCCATTACCCGAGAAGTAAACACTGCACCATATTTGTTGTCTTTTATCCCTCACCTCGCACGCACTTTTTAACCTAAGTCCCCAAAGTCCATTGTGTCATTCTTATGCCTTTGTGTCATCATAGCTTAGCTTCCACATATCAGTGAGAACGTACGATGTTTGACTTTCCATTCCTGAGTTACTTCAATTGTAATAATAGTCTCTAATCTCATCCAGGTCATTGCAAATGCTGTTAATTCATTCCTGTTTATGGCTGAGTAGTATTCCACTATATATATATATATTTATATGTATTTATATATACACACACACACATATATATATACACACATACACACACACACACACACACATATTATGTATTTATATATCAATTTATCCACTCATTGATTGATGAGCGTTTGGGTTGGTTTCACAACTTTGCTCTTGTGAATTGTGCTGTTATAAACATGTGTGTGCAAGTATCTTTTCTGAATAATGACTTATTTTCCTCTGGGTAAACACCAACTAGTGGGATTCCTAGATCAATTGGTACTTCTTTTAGTTCTTTAAGGAATCTCCACACTGTTGTCCACAGCGGCATACTATCTTACATTCCCACCAGCAGTGCAGAAGTGTTCCCCGATCATGTGGAGAGATCACTTACTTTAAATCTTCACAGTTTCTTCACTGGGCAGTAAGGTGCAATTAAACAGAGCATTACTTGTTAGGAGTTACTGTGCTTATGCAGATCAGAGATGGCCAGTGCTGATGATAATAAGAGTGGAGAGAAATAGATAAATTCAGGTATAAATTTTGGCAGAGGGCATATAGAACATGCTATTGGGTAGGATGTGTGGAACCGTGAATAAAAGGAAGGAAATCACTATAATTCCTAGGTTTTTGACTCAACAAGTAGGTGGATAGAAGTACAATTTACTGAAGTTGGCGAAGGCTGGGAATTACATTATGGACAGATACATGAACAGTTTTGTGTCAGCTGTATTATTTTAATATATCTAGTAAACATTTCAGTAGCAATATTAAGTCGACAGTTGAATATAAGGAATCTGGAACTCAGAGAGAGTAATTAGAAATGTATTTAAAGCTATGAGACCATAGGTAAGATCAAATACCTAGGGAGAACATAGAGCTCTAAAGGAGAAGAGGAACATACTCTAGGGCTTTGCTTTGGGGAATCTCACTTACAGGGTGCGATGAGGATTTAATATTCACCAGGGTACCTAGAACATGATGTATGCATAATAATTTTAGTTTATCTTGACAGCATGGTAATAGATACAAAGAGAAATAAAAATAAAAGCTGGACACAATGGCTCATGCGTGTAATCCCAGCACTTTGGTAGGCCGAGGCAGGTGGGTCACTTAAGGCCAGGAGTTTAACACCAGCCTGGCTCACATGGAAAAACCGCTTCTTTACTAATAATACGAAAAATTAGTCAGGTGTGGTGGCACATGCCTGTAATCCCAGCTATTCAGGAGAGTAAGGCATAAGAATCGCTTGAACCCTGGAGGGGAAGGTTGCAGTGAGCCGAGCGGCACCACTGCACTCCAGCCTGGGTGACAGACAGACACACTATCTCAAAAATAAATATAAATACAATAAAAATAAATAAATGAAATGAAAAGTACGTGAGAAATTAGAATGAAATTGGCTTGTATTGGCACTAAATATATGTTAAGTATAAAGTTACATACTCATATTCACTGATATTTGCAAACGCATCAGGGCGATATTATAGCCCCATTTTAAGTATCAGTAAAACCACGTTCAGAGTAATTTCCTAATTGGCTGTAACGGATGGAATTAATATTCAAATCCTATACGTCCCAGTTCATTTTTTTTTTTTTTTTTTTTTTTTT
>PVKV010036295.1:0-15822 GCA_004027835.1 Alouatta palliata
TCCTTTGGATATATACCCAGTAATGGGATTGCTGGGTCAAACGGAATTTCTATTTCTAGGTCCTTGAGGAATCGCCACACTGTCTTCCACAATGGTTGAACTAATTTACACTCCCACCAACAGTTGGAAAATGTTACTAAGAAAATCATAAAGAAGAGAAAATATATTTACTATTCATTTAGTGGAATTAGGTCATTTTAAAGATTTTTAGCCTAATTGTCTTCATTTTTGAGTAAGTGGAGGAGGAGGAAAAGGAGAAGCTGGTCTTGCTCTCTCGGGGTGGCAGAGACAGAAGAAAATCCACATATAAATGAGCCCACACAGTTCAAAGCCATGTTGTAAGGGTCAACTGTATATAACTCACAGCAAGGGCCTCCAACCCCAGACTACAGACCAGTACCAGTCTGTGGCCTGCTGGGAACTGGGCCTCACAGCAGGTGAGTGAAGGGTGAGGGGGAGTGAGTATTACCACCTGAGCTCCACCTTCTGTTGGATCAGTGGAGGCATTAGATTTCTCATAGGAGCATGAACCCTATTGTGAACTGTGCATGCGAGGGATCTAGGTTGCATGCTCCTTATGAGAATCTACCTGAAGTGGAACACTTTAATCCCAAAACCATCATCTCTGCCACTGACCCACTTGGTCTGTGGAAAAAGTGTTTTCCAAGAAACCAGTCCCTGGTGCCAGAAAGCTTGGGGACTGCTGCCCTATAGGGTTATAGTACCTCAAAGAACAGTAGTATGGTGCAAAGAATAGATTCACAACAAATAGTACATTTTAATGACTACATCAACAATTGATGCTTTTTATTTGCCAGTTATCTTTTGTGAAGTGATGTGTCCTGAGTGTAACTAATATGTGGACATTTCCATAAGATTCAAAGTAATTTATTTTTCTGGTCATAAAGGGTGGAACTGAGTTGAGCTCTTTCAAACTTAAATAACATGGTTTAAAAAAAATTACTACCCAAGGAAGAAATCAATGTTCAAATCATGAAAACAGAAGATCTCTATAATAGGTTTCAGACATGCTACATTGGAAATATAAATTGCTTTATTGTTTTGTGTCATCTTTCACTAATATTCTCATGTTCATTGAACCTTAAAAATAAACAACTTAGTTTTAATAGATGTATTCCTTTGAAAGTACAGTTTTAGGCTTGATTTTTGTCCCAGAGATATGTAGCTTGATCCATCCTACATGAATTATAACAACACAAAATCCAGTCTATTGAGATTATGAGCTTGAAGTAAAATTTTACATTGTAAAGTATATATTTGTGGAGTATACATCTTTTGTATATCTTTTTTGATGAAGAGTTTCCAAAATTTAAAGATAATTTTATTTATCAATTAAATATTCATCAAGAAACTATTAAGTACCAGAAACTTGATAGCAGCTAGGGCTTCAAAGACAAAATAAAATATAGCCACTGCCTTCGGAGAGCTTACTACCGGGGAAGAAAGAAAAGCAAATAACAACTTTGATATATGTTAGAAGGCATTAGATTTCAGGATAGTGAGGTCATACTTGTATGAAGGGGACTGAAAAGGATGCATGGAAAAGGAAATAGCATTTGAACTGGGCTTTGAAAACAAGCAGCTAAGAGAGGGGATTTCAGGTACAAGAACCAACAATACGACAGACCATACATACACTCAGAGAATCATAAGAAAAATATGTATGGAATGATAGGTCTAGCAGCAGTCATTCGCCTAGCAGCAAGCACAAAGATATTTTATCTAGTCATTTTTTTTTCATGTTATAGATGAAGAAACTGAAGGTATGAGAATTTAAAATAGTTGTCCAAGGACCCCCATGTGGCCAGTGGTGCTGTGCAGATAGGCTTAGGACTCTGAGGTGCTAAACCTGGAAAGGAAGTTGAGAGAGGCCAAGGAGAACACCTTTCATTCCAGAGTAAACATCTGGGCCTATTTTAACAGGCAATGAAAAGCCTGCAAAGGTTTATGAGGAAGTGATATGATTAGAGTTGTGCTTTCTTTTGGCAGTAACCCAGGTGAGAAGCAACCACTCCCAGAACAAAACATGGAGGGAATAAGAATGGAAAAAATAAGATGTCTTTTCTGTCTGCTCCAGAGATTAAATCTATGGAGCTTCATGATAACTCAGATGTAAAAGGGCAGAAAGAGAGAAGACAGGCTAATGGGAAAGTTTCAAACTTGAGCTGCTCTAAAACAGACTTTACAAAAACAGACAAGTCAAGAGAGAAGAGCTGGTGTGGGGAATGGTGGGAGGTGACAGAGGAAAGGGGGAAGGAAGGCTGACTTTATACCAGAAAGGTAGGAAATCCAGGTTGAGATGCTGCTGCTCAGCAGGTGAGAGGTACTGGCTGAAGACCCACAGAATTGGCAGTTAGCTGCAGAGAAATTTCCCTAAGTAAGTGGAGAGGGTAAAAGAAGCTGGCTAAGGATCAGACCTGGGGGAATGCCTGTACGCAAGGGGCAGACGAAGCTGAGGATGCACAGAAAGGAAGTGCTCTACAGTCATTGCCTCTAAGTGAATTGTAAGTGGGTACCTGCAATTGGTCAAGGCACAAAACAACAGAGGAGGGGAAAATTTCCAGCAGGTGGGGAGGTGAAATGGGGAATAATCGACAGTCAAACCCTACAGAGATGTGAGAATTGAGAAAAGGGCATGTTAATGACTATGTTTATCACTCCATTACCACTGTAGACAAATATTAAACTTAGCAATTGTACAACTGTTTTATTTCATCTCTCTAGTCTTCATAGCACTTTAATACAACTTGTAGGTATGAGTTTATTTGCATGATTATTTGTTGAATGTTTATCTCTGCATAGGCTATAACTTCTATGAGGGCAGGAACTCTGTTTGGTTCGCTATATATAGTATACCCAGTGCTGGCATATAACAGACTTTTACACGTTTCTTGAATGAATAAGGGTAGCAAGTGGGGATTCACAATAACTGTATTTTGGATACAAGGCCAAATTATTTCCTTCTGTTGATTTTAAGGTCTTTTAATATCAGATATTTTCTGACACAGAGTCATATTTCTTAACAAGAATCTCAGATATTTGTTCTTATCTCTGTTGTTTCCTGGGCTCTTTGCCTAATTTTCTAGTTTATTTAACTATGAATTTGCCACGTTTATTTTCTTCCTTGTGAAGACTGATACCCTGGCTATAAACAATATTTGGATTTGAGGTTAAAGGGTAACTAACATGCCATATTTTTATAATGAAGTTTTGATATAATTTAGTAGTGCTATTTTTTATTCCAGCCACCTCTAACAAAATAAGTGCTAAGATTGTATCAACAGATGTGTTTCTATAAGTGTGAAGATATGGTGGCAGAATCATAAAAGAAAAACAGAGTCTGAAGAGACAGAAATTTCAGAGGCTGCCGGAAACTGGAAATTTGCTTTAAAAAACTGTCTTCAGAGGGAAGAGTCCTACACTGTAAGCCAGCAGAGCTGGAGTCCATTCCCAATCCATCTCTGAGATTATGGGAAATGTACCTCTCACTGGTGGTATTAGATTCCTTTTACTCACTTCTAAAATAGGAGCACTATGAACCATCTACATCTTTCAAACATGCTAAGAAGAGTTCATTAACATGATTTTAAGAATTTTTTAAATTTCAGGAGAAAGGCTAATTATTTTTAGTCACTAATAGTCAATACATATGAAAATAAAGTTTCCCAATGGCTCTGAGCAGCTGAAAAGATAAATTGAGGTACCAAATAGAAGCAAGTTATTTGCTCTCCCCACCCCAAACTGGTATGACTTAGCATAATTTGTTGTATTAAACTGTGCAACAGGGTTAGAGTAAAATGCATCCTAGGAATATAACCCAACCCCATCATTTTTCACATGGAAAAATAGAAGACCCAGAGACTAAAAGACTTGCCCATGGTCGCACTGCTAGTTAGTGGCAGAGCTAGGTCTACATCTTAGGGCTTGTGACTCCAAGTCCAGAGCTCACACATACAAGTTTAAGTTCTTTTCCTATGAGCTCATGTGCTTCTTCCTATTACATACGTCGAATCACAGTTTCATTAGCAGATGCCCCATGGGCATACACAGATTTGCATTTTACCAAATTTCTGAAGTCACAGGCAACAATAAAATTGTCCTTACTACCTTAAGCCCATTGCTTAGCAGACACCCTCTAGGTCCTTTCCCCTTGACTCTGGGTTTAAGGATTTTTTAGGAATAAGGGCTGTGCCCCAGTATCTTCATCCACAGAAGCACATTGATGAGGGAGCGTCACACAGACTGAGGAGCCAATGGCCTTGGGTTTGAATTCTGGCTCACTTACTCACTCGCTGTATTTACCCTGGGAAAGTCATTTAATCTCTCTAGAGTTTTTGTCTTCTAAATGGTAAAAGTAGAATCATCATCTCCACAGATTCATTAAGAGGGTTATACCAATGAATATATAAAGCACTTAATATAATGCCTGCTTCTCTTTCCCTTTCCTTTTTTCATTAAATTAAACCAAAGTCCTCTTATTGCTGTCATTATAAACAAGAAAGATACCCATGACACTGTGGGTAAACTATCATTTTACACATTATGTAATATTTCTAGATTATTTAAAATAACCTAATCATCCTGCCCAAACTTCTAAGGCTAAAGCAGAAAATTTCAAAATTTCAAAACCTTAGACTTTCTATTAGTATGCTTTTGGTAATGTTATAATTAATCATATATGAGGCAGGATCATGGCAAAATTCTACTTCCAGTTGTAGCACATAGCTTCTTTTCAGCAGTGACTATTTGGGCCATTGGGATTTTTGATCCAGTGAGAAAAGTTAATCTGCTTCTCATTAGGAAGAATCCATAAACTATGAAATCCATAATCTTCCATCACAAAGTGACAGCAATCATTACCATTTTCAATTTATGCTCCTGTAGAGCTCTATTTACTTTGTCCACATTTCATCTTAATGTGCCTCTAAAACGCTTGGGGACCACGCTGTCCGGGGTGGCTGGAGACATACTTGGGGGTTTAGTGTCGTGCAGCAGAGTCACTTAATGTGTCCTGTTTTCATGTCAATCTTTCAACCACTTTGAGGTCAGAAGACAAAGTGGCTGCACAGTGAACATAGGCATAAACCACAGCATAAATCCCACCTTAACCAAAGAGTCTGGCATGGCTGGCAGTGGCTGCTCACAGAAAATACAGAAATGAAGCAGCAGGTTTACTGGGTGGGGGAGCAGGAAACATGATTAGTCAGCTCTAGGAATGCCAAAAAGCCTACTTAATATCTTTTGCCTTACTATTCTAAGCTACCTAAAGGGAGAATTTCTCTCAAGCACCTAAATTTATTATATTAAAAAGAGATTAGTGCACGGGTAATCTAAGGGATGAGTCGGCAGGCATAGTTTTTCTTTGACCTTTGATTAAGAGGAGAGCCATAGGGGAGGCAGTGGACACATTTCAGAAAGAAACTAAAATGGCCATGTCTAGGCATTACTTTCACATATTATTGAAGCAGTTGCTGGTGGAAAGAATGTAAAGTCCAAAGATAATGCTATTTTTAAATTAAAAAAAAAAATCACTAGCTGTTCCTGAAAAGAGATGGTCGAACTAGCACCCATGCATTTCTGAGTCACTCATTTTCAGGGTTGAAATTCAGTGTATGAGAGAACCCACCATGCTCATGGGATGCTTCTGCCTTCGCATATCCTCAAGCTCATCCTTCTTAAATGCTCTTATTCATGCCAAAGAAGAGTACACATGACACTGACATTTAGTAAGCTACATTTCAAACAAGGAGTCTGATAAAAAAAAATGTTGAGATTATGCAAAGTACTACAAGAAGACTTTTAATAACGAATGCTAATTTAATAACTGGATGGATATACTAACAAATGGAGACATAAATAGCTCAACAGCCAAGAGAAGACTCCTGGCACCCTGTCCTTCACACAGTGGGGGTGGGCTCAGGACTGTCCCCATGAAGCTTCACCTCTACGTCCTCCTCAACTCCCCCAACCTGTCACCCTGCGCAAATAGTGGAAGAGGCTCAAGAGAACATAGGGCTTCTAGGAGAGGAATCTGGGAAATGATAAATGAATTCAAACCCAATTGCTCATTTTACTGAAATTAACTGAAGCTCATAGATTCAAATCGCTGCTAAAGATCACAGTTCTCAAGTCTCCTGTCATTGTCATTATCATTATCAAAATAATTTATTAACTGATTTCTATGTGTAGGGCACTGGGATAAGCACGGGTGTATATAAGGACTTTCTGTAAAAATATAGAATAAAGTAAACTTCAGCAATGAGATAACCGGTGTCAGCATTTGGTTCCCAAGAGCCAATATTGTTCCCAAATAATTATTGGAATATATTTCCTCTCAAATGTGTTAAGATTTAATTGGCTGTACACACACTAAATATTTTGATGAGGAGTGAAAAACAATAGTCATTTAGTTCATATATCGGTGTCAGTATTTGCCTTGTTCAGGGAAAACCTAGATGATGATGGAAAAATTTTCTCTACAGATAATTGCCTTTTTCTTGCAGTGAAGACATTTTATTTTCTTGTTTCCCAACATTTTATTATTAAATATAAACATGTATCAAAATTAAAATGATTTTATAATGAATACCCATATTCTTAGCACCTAGATCCTACCATTAACATTTTACTTTACGTGCTTTATGACGTATCTGTCCATCTACCCATCTTACCCATCTTACCCATCTACCAAATAGATGTAGATAACAGATAATACTGCAATTTAAAGGAGTAGAACCATTGTCTTACTCCTCTAAGAAGAGCTTGAAAAATCTACTCAAATTTTTTTTAGAAAACAAAGAACAAGCTCACCCTGAATTATGTACACAGATACTCATCCTAGTTGAATCCTCAGGCTCCGTAAAAAGTGTGGTAAGCTATTTCAATCTATTGTCTAGCTACATCAACCCTGTAGACATTTTCAGTATTCATCCAAATGCTTGCTTTTGTAAAGACACGGGCTGCTGATTACAGAGAGGCTCTCTGCTACAAATCATCAGGAAAAATTACCCGAAATGCTAGCAACAAGTATTTTTTATTCTTTTGTTCTACATTCTAGTATCCCCCCTCCCCAGTAGTTCATTGAGTGTAGAAATATGGTGCTTTCTACATCTCACTCCCCTCATTTATAGTGATAGTTTTATAATACCTGTCTCACAGCCCTGCCATGAGGATCACACGTGAAAAATAGAAGAACATTTTATAAAGAGTAAACTATGATGCATATGTAAGATAACGTTACCATTAGTAATCATAAGCAGTTGTTAGGAAACACAGCTGAGGTAGTGGTTTACACTGCTGCTTGGCTCTTTCATATCAGTCAACAAGGACTTCAAAGGTTAAAGGGACAGAGAATTGGCAGTTGCTTTCAGTCTGCTCATTTTGTGAAGGATCGAAAAAACCTTGGTGTATATCACATAGACTTGTTTTCATTAGTGAAGTGTTTGTTTTGGAAATCATCCCAGTTTTAAAACAATACTTCCATTAGCTGTGCAAGTAACTATAATTATCCATCTTATCTGACCAGTGCCAAACTATTTTACTTATTGCATCCCATTTACCTTGGAGGTGCTGAAAGGAAAAGAACAAGACATTCACTCAATATATGAGAAGGTGCAGAAAATGTTTATTTCTTTGAATAAACATCCACAAATGAACTTTGGATAGAAATTCCTGCAATAAGATATCATCAGGTACGATGAATGATGAATCTGAAGGTGATGGAAACTCTCTGTTCCCATATATGGGAAAAATTCTGTTACATGAATACCTAATGTTTACAAGGCATAAAGAAGTGTATTTTCCATTTTTTGTGTCTGGTTGGACACAAGTCAAGAAAGTGGGGAGCAAATTCAAAGCCAAGTAGGGAAGTAAGAAAAGATAAAATAAGCAAGGAGGCCAGTTCCTCATCAATTACTGTTATTGAGAACTTGCCAGATTGCTAGCATTTTATTTTATGCTTAAGGGGAATTGAAAAGAAAACCAGATTTGAAATCACTGCCCTCAAAAAGCATTAATTCCAGCAGTGGTGGGAAAGAGAAAACAATCAGGGCACAGAAAAATTCAAAATTATAAATAGATGGAATAGTATATGCACAAAGAGTGAAATACGTGTGGTTTGTGATTTAAGCTTGAGTTATATTCAACATTGAGCATGCTTAGAATGTGGACAACACTACTGCAATGAGAAGACCTCTAAGAGGACAAGTATAATTATCCCCAAATAAAAAACATGTGCTTTTCCAGTAGGAAAAGGAGAAATAGAACAAAGCCTGGCTGTGCCCACCTAAGAGAGAGAGTTCCCCTGGCCCATGACCTCCATCTGGTGCTAAAAGCAAGGGCCTATCTCAAACCTACTAAGATGGTTGCATGAAGCTATCATCCTCTGATGCCACTCAGCGTTCCAAGCATGCATGTTCCCTAATTTGGTTCCATAGTCACAAAACAAATTTCTAATCATATTTATAATTTGGTTTCCAATATGACACATATACTGGAAGAAAGGAAGCTGGCCAGAAGGGTCTAGAACGTGGTGGCTCTGCTAATGAGATTTCTCATTGTAAGTTCAGCAATTAACGGCAGTACAGGTGTGAACATACATACCTGTGTATATTATATGCAAATACACATATATTCAACATGTGTTTTTCAGAGAAACACTGGGAAATCTAAACTAATAACAATGTAGATATCTAGATATTTGGGTAAAAGTTTATATTCTCACAAAATTTTACCATGCTCTAAATTAGAACCTTGCAAAGGTCCTTACTGTGCTATTTGGTGATATTGTTTATTCCTTCTGTTCAGTCTACAAGTTTTGCTTAACTGCTGAAGGCTCCTCATTTATCCTACCTGATTGCCCAGGGGGAGGGGCACCTGATGATCCTCGTGGTAGACAAAGAAACACAGTCAAAACAGCAGCTCTGTTCCCAGCACATGGTTCAATGGCAATTGGCTTGGGTGCCCCCTGAAAAAGAAAATCCACTTTAACTTTGCATAATTGACACAGCATTGCTATTTTAATTTTCTTAACCTTATCTATCCTTTAGGCAGCTGTGCTGTACATTCCTGGTTGTTCAGGACACACCATGTGTCATTTTAACACTAGCTCCCTGTACACTATAGATGTGTACTTGGCTTACATACGAATAAACCAACAAATTTCACTATATTTGATGAGCAGCTTGTGAGCCACAAAGTTATACAACTTTTGTTCCTTTTTCCCAATTGCTTCCTCTCACCAATAATGTACAACATAGCGTAGTTTATCTAACTAAGTGATCCAAATTCAAAATATTCTGTTGGCATACCTTTATTTTTTATTTTCACTGTCTATTGAGTGTACAACATGATGTTTATTATATACATACACACACACACACACACACACACACACAGAGTGAAATAATTACTACAGTCAATCAAAGTAACATATTCATCACCTGATACAATTACCTATTTTTTGGTGGAAAGAGCACCTAAAATACACTCTCTTAGCAAATGCTCAGTATACAATACAACAGTATTAACTACAGCTCTCCTGCTTACATTAGATCTATAGACTTATTCATCCTACATAAGTGCAAGTTTGTACCCTTTGACCTACATCTCCTCATTTCCTCCCCTAGCCTGTCACTGGTGACTATTGTTCTACTCTCTGTTTCTATGTCTTTGACTTTTTTTTAGGAACCCACATGCAAAAGTGAGATCAGGTTGGCATATCTTTAACATTATTTTAGTGAAACACCTACTTACTAATCACCCACCAAGGCACTTGTATAAATAATATAACTTTAGAAATAACATAGAATAAATATATAATAATAATAGTAATAGCTACAATTAAGTGGTTACTATGGATTAGGTGTTCAAAGTGCATTACATATATTGACTTATTTAAACCCACAATAACTCTGTAACATGAGAACACTGAAGCAAGAGGTTAAAAGAGCTTGCTCAAATTCATATAGCTAGGAAGAAGTAGCTGGGCTAGTATTTAAGCTCAGGTAGGCTGCCTCCTGAGTTCATGTTCTTAATCACACAATGCAGGCTTATGATGTGTGCATATACAAACAAACATGCACCTCCACACGTGTATACATAAACCTATGCACAAGTACACAGATGTGTACACAAATCCACACATGAAATTTGGAATTAAACACAACGTGACCTTTGGAACAATGAGGCTATCAGTTTATCCTAGGAATGTTAGTTTGGCTATCATTTAAAGAAGAGACATGGTTGATATATAAAGCAACATTTCTGAGTAAAGGCAAAATTAAATAGAAGAATAAGTACTATGGATTTAACTATTAGAACAAATGATTTGTTCAGGTTTGTTTCACTGGTGATATTTAAACTTTTCAGAAGAAATACAGACATACGCAGTCATTCACTTAGAATATTCTAGAATACTACCGTTTCTAGAAAGTTTAATGAGGCATTAAAGATAAAATATGCCTGCTTTCATGTAAAACTTAGACTGAAATTTCTGGTGACAACGGTTTTATGTGGTTATAAAGGATTTCTCCTTTATAGCAACATAAATCTCATGTTTTAAAATTATCCTCATATAGATACATTTTGGGAGTATTCAATATAAAGGTGAAAGTGGCCACGGTGGTAGAAGCAAAGGGCATAAAAATGTTTCAAGAAAATGCTGTAAGCCATGTGGCAATACTTGTATCAAGTTACATGATCTATGGCTTTACACTTTAAAGCTTACATTTAATTTAACAGACATTTTTGAAAATGTTAAGTCAAAATCTGCATAAGTACATAGATATTCTCCAATGATGTAAATATTTAGAGAATAGGTTTGTCTTATTCCAAGGCTAAAAGAAAAATACTATGAAATGTTTCAAATCATATTTACAAGCTACTAAACTTATTTTAATTTAATAAATGCAAACTATATGTAAAGGTCAATTGGTTAAAATATATTAACAGAACATAAAAGGAAATCAAGGTTTAAATGACAGTGATATATTGGAAAAACCATACCTAAGAAACAATCAATCATTTCTACCAATAGGCAAGCTTTTTTTTTTTTTTTAAGTTCTCAATGTATTAACTGATACTATTCAGCATATCCAAAGCCATGTTAAAAAAATTTTTGATTGCAAAAATTAGAATAGTAGAATTATATTTTTCTATAAAAAAGGTTGAGAAATAGTGGGTCTTAGTTTAGGAGATTTAGAAAAACAACAAATGATTGAGTAGTACATCAATTTGATCTTTTTGCCAGGCTATCTTTCTGCCACTTTTAACACAAACAGAAAAGATTTTAAATATCAATGTTGATTCAAACATCAACAGCATCAATGGAGAAAAAAAATAAATAAAAAATACCTACTCTTCAGGTGGAATATGGCCTAATTAACACTTTAAACTTCAGAGATTGAGCCACGAATAAGGACAGTATAGTAGAATAACTCAAACATAGAAAGGAAATTATGCCTGCATAAAAGCTACTTCTATAAAATATTCCTTTAAACAATTATTCTCATTCTTAGTTCTACTGCTCTTGTATAGAAAACATTCAGAAATTTCTGTATATTGATGAGGTATATAAAAGGAGATTATACTTCTATTTTAAAAAATCAAATTGACTTTTGACTTGCTCTATTTTTAGATAAAAGAATTTTCATAAAAGGATATTAGTAAAAATATGAATTATTCATTCCGTTTAAAATATTAGTTACTAGCACAGCTCTTTGATACTTCTGGAAGAAATTCATATAATTTAAAAAATTATTTCCAAAGAGTGTGGGGCAAATATCACTTTCAATACAGAATTTTATGTACAAAGAAAACAAACAAACCACTTTATAGCACTTGAATTTTACAACAGAAAATAGCAGAACCCCACAAATGATAATGTTTCTGATACCCTGAGGTTTGTCAGGTGTTTTGTGATAACCACATAACCATGAATCAAAATCATTTCACAATGACATAACATGTTCACTGAGCTGTGCAATTTATCATGTATTTTCCATTGCTGCCTTTGAAAGAGATAAGGCCTGGGTTTGTTTGCCCACAGCACTCAGCAACTGTGATTTACTTCTAAGCATTTTCATATTTGTTGTACTGCAAGAAGCTGGTGTTAGGCTCTGCCAGAAAACATCACTGACAGTTATGTAATTAGCAGTCCTTGTGTATTAAGCCCACACCACTTTTTAAAAAGACTCATTCTGTTCACTTTAGTGTTTTTAAAACTATTGTACTCTTATTTTCAAGTTGCTGTTTTAGGGGCAAAAATTCTACATTAAATGCTTTCCATTTTTCAGCTATTACAAACAGAAAAAATGTTACCAGAGAAGCATCTAGAATCATAAAGATTTTCAAGAGTATAGTTCTTAAAACTCATAATAATGTGAAACACTTAATGTGAACAGTCTCATCAGTATTGCCGTCATGTGTTTAACACGTCCAGTATATTTTCTCAATGTCTGTTTACTTAAATTCTGTGGAGCAACACAATTAATAAGCAATAAAGTCTGAATTATACACAGTGAAAACAAAAACTCATAATAATTTGTTCTGAAAATGAGGCCTTCATATGAGCTCTGGATTTATCCTGGGAAACTGCTGCTACATGAATCACTGCAGGTTTGGAAAACATCAATGGGTAAATTGGCTACTTGTTTCTTCTTCCACTGGCCCTCTCCAATAGTGAGTGAGGGATTCACTTCTGGTAATCATGCTGAGATCCATCACTAGAACCTATATTCCAGCAGCTGAAGGCTTAACAGAATTATCTGATGTCCTTGGACTAGTCGTTACAATTTAAGTAGAGTTTAGTAGAACATTCAAGGACTCAAAAGATTAAAAAGATATTACATCCTTTCTCAAAAACATTTCAGTAGCTCCAAAGTAAAGCTTGTAAACTAAGTTGCTTCAAGGTGCAGGTGGATAACATAGTAATAATAGCTAACATTTTTTAAGCATTTATTATATGCCTGGTATCAATACCTACTCGATGAGGTATTGACTGTTTCCATTTTATAGTTGATGAAACAGAAGGTCTAAGAGTTTAAGTGACATAAATAAAGGTGCAGACCTAATAGGTGGCAAAACCAGAATTTGGACCAATACAGTCTATCCTCTGAGCTTGCATGCTTAACTTTATGCTGTAGAAATAGGTGTAGTTTGTGATTTAAGCTTGAGTTACATTAACATTGAGCTTGATTAGAATGTGGACAACACTACTGCAATGAGAAGACCCTCTAGAGTAAGACAATAAAAAGTAGTGGGTACTAACTAGAAACTATGACTTCTTTAAAGACTCCTAATATGTTTGCTGACCAATAGAACATGTCTATGGGTCAAAACAGGCTTGAGTCCAAATGACTCAAGCTCCACACTCATCCAGTCACATCTTTTATTCTGCATAAGCAGTATGTTTTAGTCAAATTAACTGCTATTAATAACTGTTCAACAACTGTTCCCAGGGTTTTCAGAATCATCTGAGCCTTCTTCACTCTTAATCTTCCTACTATCTAAGGGATCCTCCCCACAGGTCTCCAGCGTTCCTGATCTTATGCATCCCTCAAAGCTCACTCATCTATAAACTCAAATGTCACTTCATCTATAAAGCCTTCTCTGATTTGAGATATTTAGGCTCTCCCTCTTTAGTTCTTTAACCTTACCTTTGTGGCCCTCTTTATTTTCTACTTTGAATAACAGCTGGGTAAATGTCTATCTTCTCATTGGATCAAGCTCCTTGAGAACAGGTCTGGTTCTTATTCATCCCTATATCCCCTGTACTCACTTCCTCTCTCTGAAATGTCCAATCACCGTCCTTGTGCCGCCTTTTTGGGACTTATGTCTCCCAATGTTTTATTATACTTATTGATGTACGTGTTGCATAGCCTTGCTTCTGCAAAACAGGTATTATGTTAGATTCTTCTTTGTCTTACCTATAGCATCTACTGGAGTGCATTGTACATGGTAAGTGAAAGAGTCAATAAATTAATAAATGAAGTTGTCACAGAAGCCACATGGTGAAATAAGCAATAAGACATGTCCAAATTTATTTCCAAATTGTGGATATTAAAGGGATAATAAAACACTAAAAATAATAATAGTTAACATTTACTGAGTACTTAATGCCAAGTGCTATGCTAAGTTTTTACATGCATTGTTGTATGTAATCTAAACAGCAACCCTCTTAGCAGGATACTATTATTTTCCATTTCCCACAGATGAAGAAATTGAAATTCAGAGAGATCAGATGGTACTCTCAGGGTAAGACAGCTAGTAAAGGGCAGATCCAGGATTGGAACTCTGATTCTAGAATCTAGGTTTCCAGCCACTGTACAATATTACTAAAAAATATAGCTTAAGAAGCTAAAGGGTTTCTCCTTCTATGGCCTATTAATAGTAAAAATCAATTTAGAATATCAGTTATAACAATTATATGCATATACCTGCCCTACTTCTAACCAGTGTTCTGAACACATGAGTCCTCAGACCAGCTCTCCCACTATCTAGCTGTTTAATCCTGGACTTGTTACTGAATCAGTTTGCTCAGCTGCAAAATGAACAGGTAGGTTGGATGATTTTTAAGGTCCCTTTCCCCTTTAACATTCTGTGACTATGATTTATGAATAACCTCGAGAATCTGTGACATACTAATATCTAATAGTTTGTCTACGTATGATGAAATTTAAAATTTCCAATCCTTAGTAGTTTTTTCTTCCTGCTCAGTTACTTTAAATGGCACATCTAATTTTTAAAGAACATTTTTATACCATATGATGAATACATCACATAAGACTAAATGGCCACCATCGCATGCCAAAAAAGCAATTAGAAAATTGAATCAAGGAATTAAGGATTAATGTGGATATGTTATACCTGTCAGCAGTAATAAGTATTTTGACAAGAACAGAATAAAGTCTGACAGTATGCACAAATACTAATCTGATATACGAGTGAAATATTAAAAATGCAAACAACGACACATTAATCACTCTAACATTTCCCTACTAAAATACTTTTAATGCTATTCTTATCAGAATTCATCTATAAATAAAAATGAGTCTTTTCAACAGCTTGCATGACTTGGTATTTGCAGTTTAATGAGTGTTTATATTGATATGAAATTTAGTTTTCAGTCACATTAGTAAAATTGAATTAATTTACTGAGTATTGTATTAAGTCAGTCTGATGGCTGGGCTCACAGCTAGTCAAGTGGGCTGATTCCATAGGATCGGTAAATATTAAGATTCCAGATTTCAAAAACAGATTCTCTGATTCCATTGCTTAGGCTTTGGGGGAGAAAAATAAAAGTAAAAATTATATTCTTGGGATGATGGCAAGATGGCCGATTAGGAGCAGCTGAGGATTGCAGCTCCCAGTGAAAGCGTGGAGGGTGAGTGGACACCACATTCCCAGACGGATTTTTATTGCCCACCGACCAGGAGATTCCCAGGGGGAGGAGCCCCACGGGTCGCCAGCGCACCTGGTTTGGCCGGCGCGGCTGTTTTCGCGGGCTCTGCTGTTTTCGCCTGCGCGGGCGTTTTCGCCACCGCTGTTTGGAGCGGCGCCCCGGCGCAGCAGTTCCCAATACAAAATACGTGGGTCCGGGTGCTGTTTTAGCTGGCAATTGGAACTCCGGGAAGGCAGAGCCGCCCATTCATTTGATTAAAAAAAGGGGACTGAAACAGACAGCCAGGCCAGGAGATTTCCCAGGCAAAAAAACGCCAGCGCCTGCGGTTTCAGCCGGCGCAGTGGGTCACCGCACGGGAAATCATACAGATCCCGGCGCCTTTTCAACAGGCGGCTGGAACA
>PVKV010036296.1:0-15792 GCA_004027835.1 Alouatta palliata
CTGAATAAAAAAGTAAACATCTTTTTCTTTTTTTTTTTTTGAGATGGAGTCTTAGCCACCCAGTAGCTGGGATTATAGGCACCCACCATCATGCCCAGCTATTTTTTGTATTTTAGTAGAGACGGGGTTTCACCATGTTGGCCAGGCTGGTCTTGAACTCCTGACCTCAGGTGATCTGCCCGCCTTGGCCTCCCAAAGTGCTGGGATTACAGGTGTGAGCCCAGCCGACATCCTTTTCTTATTCATAATCTTGGTAGGGAGAGCTTTTATTACTAAATACGATAAGAACTGTGGGATTTTCATAGATGACATTTATCAGACTGAGGATGTTCTCTTCTGTTCTAGTTCATTGAGTGGTTTTATTATGTTGAATTTTGTCAGCTGCTTTTCCTGTATGGTTTTTGTCCTTTATTCTATTGAATTTTACAAGTCATTGATTTTCAGATGTTAAACCAACCTTGCATTCCTAGGATAAATCTCACTTGGTCAGGATATAGAATCCTTTTTACATGTTATTGTATTCAGTTTGCTAGTATTTTTGGGGGCATGTTTGCATTTATATTCATATGAGATACTCATCTGTAGTTATCTTTTCTCATTATACTGTTACCCGGTTTTGGCTATCCTTATCTTTTAATGTGTTAGAGTTTGGAACAGGAGAAACAGATTAACCTCTCCCCTCCTTTGCTCACCTGCATCTGGTGGGAAGGGACAAACAGAAGATCTGAGCTTAAATTCAGACAGTGTCAGCATAGGTGCCAAGGAGGAAGACAGAGCCTCATCTGTAAAACTGGATAGGAAATCCAACTGGCAGCTTGGAGGCTGGCCTGCTGCCTTCTTTGCAGTGCATCCAGGACAGCGAGAGTACCTGAGGGAGCTGCCATATGCTGGCTTTCAGAGGAGAGACCGCAGGACTCAACCTCTGAGGTCCCTCCTGGCTCCAAAACTCCGGCTCTGAGGGATCGAATCAAGATCACAATGTAATAGCTCACCCTCCCTATTCGGTAACTGGCCCAAATTTCATAGAGAAGAGGAAAAGGGGAACCAGTTTCCTTGGCCGGAGGCCTGTCAGGTTCATGGCCAGACCTCACTGAATGACAAATACCTGGCCAATCAGTGAAAGGACAGGTCAGAGAATGCTCTGAAAGAACTGACAGCCTGCCTTCTTTTTGGTCCCAAACAAAAGCAGATCCTTGTGGTAAAGCCTGGAAAACATCCTTAAGGAACAGAAGAGAGCACAGACAGTCCACAGCTCTGCAGGCCTTTTCCTTTCTGCAGGGCTCCAGCAGCACAGTGGGAGGCTCTATAAATGACTCCAGGGAAGGGGGTGACAGCTGGCAATGTGGGAAGGGTAGGGCTCTTGCAAATCCTTTGCTTCAAGTGTCTTGTTAAATAGCCATCAGAGTCCCTGTGTGACCTGGAGAAGGTTACTTCCTTCCCACCCTCAGAGCACAGGACAGGCATACACACTTGACAGGCTGTGGAGTCAGGAGTCCTGGTCCCCAGGTTTGGGGTCCTCTGAGGAACCAATGGCCCATTCCCACTGTAGATGCACCATTCCCTCCTGGGGCAGCCAGTGCTATTTTTGTGCCTGCAGTTCACCACAGAGGCCCAAGGTCTCTTAGCGAAAGCCCACAAGGCAGGCAGGGAGAGGAGTGAGTGGGTTGCCACCATCACTGCCACTAAGGTATCTTCTGACAACTCCCCTTTCACAGCCTCCTGCCAGCCCCCTTCTGATTAGCGAGCGAGCTGGGCAAGCAGCACTCAGGAAAATCGGCATCTGTTAGGTAACCAGCTCAGCTGCCATGCAGGGGATGATGTAATCTTGGATTCTGTGGTTGCTAGGAAAACTCTGCTTACAGTGATATTGCGTGGTTCTAGGGCTCAGGCGAGAACAGAATGTTCCCAAGAAGACAGGGGAAGGATACTTAGGGCTTCCCAAGCAAGGGAGCCCCATCCCAGGAAGCCGGATGATTTGCGCCCCTTTCTAGATGCTTATTTCCTTTCTGAGGAATGGAGGTTGTGCTGGTAAATCCAGAACCCCATGAAATTGGGCTGGTGGTGGGAGGTGACGAGGCTCGTTCCCTTAGCAGCACCTTGATGCTCTAGTGCCAAGTGGAAGGCGTGTCTTGTGCATTGCATCCTTGTAGTTGGGCCCTCTGTCTCTGGCCATCCCGATGGCTGGGTGCATCCACCCTCTCTTGGTAGAGCAGTTGGAAGGAGGTCAGCATGTGCCTGCTGAGGGGGAGACCCCCTGTGGTGTGGACAGCCGGGCCGGCTCACACTGCCGACTCCATTTCACATGCCAGGAGCCTTGCTTCGCACCCCCCACACTGGCACAACCTCAGGTGGCCTTTCCTGTCTCTGTTGTTCCAATCCACCCCCTCACGGAGAGAATGCCTACAGTAGCACAGACAAGCTGTCAGAAAGACCACAGGCAGATAGACTAGTACTGTTTGGGACAAAGTGAAGAACTGCCCTTTTACAAAGGAGGTAAGAGCAGCAGACAGGGTCAGGGAGTCAGGGTAGGGCCCTGCAGGTCACCTCCTGGTCCACAGGGGCCTGCTGGCCATGTCAGCCCCTTCCTCTCCAGGCAGCTGTGGGTGTGGGTGGCAAGTTGGCATTTCCAGCTTTTCCCTCCTCCCCGCTGCCTATCCTGGTCACTTGTCAGAGCCTGTCCTCTGGAAAACAAGACAAAGGAAGTGATTTCACAAGGGCCTGGGCCAGAATCTCAAATTCAGTATTAAGAAAAAGGATTGCCAGGCACGGTGGCATGTGCCTGCAGTCCCAGCTACTCGGGAGGCTGAGGTGGGAGGATCACTTGAGTCCAGGAGTTCTGAGCTGTAGCGCACTATGCCAATTGGGTATCCGCACTAAGTTTGGCATCAATATGGTGACCTCCTGAGAGCAGGGGACCACCAGGTTGCCTAAGGAGGGGTGAACCGGCCCAGGTCAGAAATGGAGCAGGTCAGAACTCCCCTGCTGGTCTGTAGTGGGATCATGCCTATGAATAGCCACTGTACTCCAACCTGGGTAACATAGCGAAACCTCGTCTCTGGGAAAAAAAATACATATATATATATATATATATGTATGTATATATATATATATTTTTTTTTTTTAAAGAAAAAGAAGGATTGTGGGCATACCTGTCTCAGTCAGAGCCTGGGGAACAGCAGGCTGGACATGGGCCAGGCCATGCTCCACAGAAGAGGTGTTGGGTTTGGGTGAAGGAGAAGCTGCTGCAAAGAGGAATAGCTTTTCAAACCACAGTGAGCCAGACCCTCCAAAGGCATCAAGACATGAGTCCTGAAAAGAAAGAGGGAGGTTCCCAGCCGAGTGCGGTGGCTCACGCCTGTAATCCCAGCACTTTGGGAGGTTGGGAGTTTGAGACTAGCCTGACCAACATGGTCTCATCTGTACTAAAAATACAAAAATTATCCAGGCGTGGTGGTGGAGGCCTGTAAATCCCAGCTACTCAGGAGGCTGAGGCAGGAGAATCGCTTGAACCCGAGAGGCAGAGGTTGCAGTGAGCCAAGATCGAGCCATTGCACTCCAGCCTGGGCAACAAGAGCGAAACTCTGTCTCAAAAAAAAAAAAAACAAAAAAAAGAAAGAGAGAGGGAGGTTCCCCAAGGGCCGGCCGTCCCCGCCCTGGCTTTGGTAACCCTGGAGTAAGGGATGTGAGCAGAGCTGAGCCCTGCTCCAGGTCACCTGGGGCCTTGTCATGGCTCAGCTGTCAGCTGTGTAGCCTTGAACAAGCCTCTGAGCCTCACCCTGGTGGTAGTCCTGCCTTGCAGCCCTACAGCAGGATTGCAGGCCTTTTCCCCAGCCAGGCTGCAGGGAAGACCAGAGGGGAGGAAGACTTCAGACTTCCTCAGAAGCACTTTGTCCACAGAAAGTGCCACGACCCTCATGGGCGGGGCTCCAGCTTGGCCACGGCCTCCTTGCTTTTCCTGCCAATGCTGGAAGTCACATCAGCGATCCTTGTTCCCTTATCTGCAGGTGCAGAGGACGTGGTGATGGCGTTTTCCAGGTCGGAGACAGAAGACCGGAGGCAGTAGCTGCAAAGTCCTTGGAACACCCTGGATGCTGTTGAGGGCCAAGAGATTTGTGTGGCTCCTGGGCCAGCTGAGTGGCAGCAGACCCCCTTGCCCCACCTCCCCTTTCCCCTACCCAACCCAACCCCGCCTCACAGCTACTCAGTGGGGCTGGCATCAAGGGAGACACCAGTGGTGCGTTTATGATTGGCTTAAAGGGTTGGACTTGTGATTGGCTGCAGGAAGAAAACCTTTTTATTTTTAAATCTTGACCAACAGAAACCTTTTATTTTTATTTCTGACTCTTATTTTTAAAAAAATTTGCGCCTCGGTATCTGGCTTCCCTGGAAGCTCTCCGAGCTCTGGTGCTTTAGTTAGGTCATTTTTTAGAATTGTGAAGAGGTCTGATTGGCTGCTTAAACTGGAAGGGACTGTGATTGGCTGGTTAATGGGGAACCGGTTTTTTTTCTTTGATTGGCTGCAGGTGTTCTGCTGATAGCAACAGCTTCCCTATCTTGAATGCAGAAAACAGGGTTTGGGACATTGGTCATTATATTTGACTTGAAAAAAAAGAAACCAAGTGCGCTTTGCAATATTTATTACACAAAGAACTTGCTGCTGCCTTCACATTTGGGGTTTGTGTTTGAGTTTGATTGGCTTTCGGTGTGTGTGTTTGGTTTCCCATTGGTTCACCCATGACTCCTGTTGCCATGGATTCACCTCCATCTGCTGCTGGCTCTGGGCCTGAGGGTCCACCTGGAGAGTACATTTACTTTAATGAGTGTACCTGCCTCTACCAGCAAGGGGACCCCTAGGACCCTAAGCAGGATCCACAGCTGGAAAGCTGGGTCCCTGAGGAGCTTTGTGTCGTCTTGAACGAGCAGCCCAGGGCCTAGAGGTAACTGTTAGGTGGGATTTATGTGCATTGCCTGCTCGAGCTGGCAAGCAGCCACCGTCTCTTGGTGAGAAAGGGATTGCCGAGGCACCATCCAGGCCCCCAGCTGGGCCGGGCCCAGCAGACGAATGCTGCCCAGCTCTGTCCTCTTGGCCAGCCTTCTGTGTACCCACTTCCCGAGGCCTCATTTTGGGGGTCCTCTTGGAGGGGGAAGAGCTGCTTCCAGTGTGAGACCCCAAAAGACTCTGGAGGTCATCTAGCGGAGGTCTCTGCTTGGGAGCCCAGAACCCACATAAAAGCCCCAGCTTGGCTCACAAGGCCCAGGAGACTTCCAACTCCAAACACCAACCCCCACCTACCCCAGCTGGGCTCCCACCTGTCTGCCGCCAGCACAGTGGGTCCCACCAGCACTGGAGTTCTCTCATCCGAGGCCTGTTCCCTCCACCATCCACTGCCTTTGGAAGGATCGCTCTCCATGGAAGGGACAGTGTCATTTGTTTATGAAGTGCTACTGGGACGGCTGGCTGGGCCTTCACCAAACAAGTCCTTTCAGACTGGCCCTTCAGCCAAACTCAGGCCCAGAATTGCAGTTCAGAATGGCAGTCCTGGAGCTGGGGTGGGAGTACAGGTCTAGTGTTCCTGCAGGAACCCTAAGTCTTCCCACCTGCCACCCCTCCCCAGGAGGGAAGTGGGCCTCCTATCTCCCTGGAGTACTCGTAGGTATGGGATCTGGGGAGAGGGGCTGGAGAAAGATGCAGTCCTCAGGAAGGGGCCTCTACCCTTCCCCTACACTGGTAGATGGCTGAGGCCCCTAGGGGCTGAGCCAGGGGGGCCCTCTCAGAGCCAAATCTTTCCCTTTCTCAGGGCTTGGGGCTCACCCCACAGGGACTCCTGAGTGTCATGAAGTGCACAGGAGCCAAATGACTAAGCCCTGGAGAGCCCCATGGTCGGTGGGTGGTTCACAGTGTGCTCTGGCACCATCAGCCTGTTCAGAAGGAAGATTCGAGTGTCAGGCTATGACCCTGTTTCCTCCTGTGCACTCACCCCTAGCCCTGGTTATCTGACAGCCTCTGATTCCCAGGGAACAGGGACAGTGAGGAACACAGCTGCAGGTGAGAGTATCTTCTCAGGAGGGTAGCACATGTGTGTGTGTGCTGTGTGAACAAGCACACACCCATGTGCACACTCACATACATACATGCACACACACATACTCTCCCAGCTTAGTGGCCTGGAGGTCTGGCTGAGCCCCTGGGGAAAGGTGAGTTACTTCGTCTCCCTCCTCCAGGTCATAGTGCCTGGAATCAGGTGTCGAGGCCATGTTGCTGGCTGCCCACTCTTTGTACCTGTAGCTCCTGTAAAGGGCCTGCACCCAGTGGATACCTGGTTGAGTGTGTGATCTCTGCCCGAGCCTGTCCTTGTCACGATCACAGACCTTGTTCTTGTGAAAATGACGACCCTGGCCTGTCTCATCTTCTGAAGAGGAAAAGTCAAAGTGTTGCTGTGGCTTCATATTTCAACTAAAAATATACCTGTTGGAGAAAGAAATTAACAATAAAGAATTTTCATAGGTTGGTGTGTGAGCTGAGCTGGTTTATCTCTTGGAATCAGGTGCTCTAACTGATTTCCCCACACCATGTGGGCTCTGTTGCTGTGGGGCCCCTCCCCAGGGAGGCGCAGCCAGGAAGGTTAACTTCGATAAGTGTCTGTGACCTGAATTGAGCTCTGGGTTTGGAAGAATTTCTAGACCTACCCAGCGCAGCTTAAGGGTCCTTAGGAAGGTTGAACGTCCTTTTTGACCTGGAGATTCTAAACGTCATTCCAGATTCAACTGAGATCAGTAAACTTCAGAGGCAGCTTCATCCTTCCACACCTATAAAAAGACATAAGCACTCCATAAGGGCATGGGGACCCCGCCATCCTAGGCACCCCAACATCCTGATGTGACGGCACTGGTCATACAATGCTTGTTACAGACACCCAAAAAGAGTATCTGTCCCACCATCCCGGAAGTGGAAAATTTATTGGTTTTCAGCTGTATGTACAAGTTTGGAAGCTGAAATCATTTTTTTTTTTTTTTTTTTTTTTTTTGAGAGGGAGTTTCGCTCTTGTTACCCAGGCTGGAGTGCAATGGCGCGATCTCGGCTCACCGCAACCTCCGCCTCCTGGGTTCAAGCAATTCTCCTGCCCCAGCCTCCCGAGTAGCTGGGACTACAGGCACGTGCCACCATGCCCAGCTAATTTTTGTATTTTTAGTGGAGACGGGGTTTCACCATGTTGACCAGGATGGTCTCGATCTCTTGACCTCGTGATCCACCCGCCTCAGCCTCCCAGAGTGCTGGGATTACAGGCGTGAGCCACCGCGCTCGGCAATAATTTTTGCTTTGGAAGCATTTTCTAGAAATTTTCATTTCCACCCTTCATAATCCCATTTTGGGTCTTTTTTTTTTTTTCTGTTTACGTAGTCTCACTGCTTCTATTTCCTTTTCCGAGAATTTCACTGGGTCCTAGAGGCTATGGAGTTTACAGAATATGAGCACAATGGCACAGCCAACATCACTAAACCTTTGTGTTGGGGGAGATATTGGGTCTTTTAGCAGCCCATGCAGTAGACAGATGTGAAGCCCCGCTGAAACATTTCTGAAAAGACATTGCCCAGGCTTTGCTTGAATACTCTCTAGAGTTGGGGAGCTCACTACCTCACAAGTTAGTCCAGGCCACTTTCATGTAACCTATGCTTATCCTTACATTGAGTTGATCTGCCTTTTTCTGTAACTTCTTGTCCAGAAAGGAGTTTGTAGTCATTAAGAGAAAAACACATAAAGGTCACTGTGTTAGCCAGAAGTTACATGGAGACACATCCAAGGACCTGTGGTAGGTAAACTATGTGCAGAACCTACCCACTGCCCAGCACTCTGACACTGTCAGCCTTGTGGTTAATCAGCTCTTCTGAGCTCAGCCACTGAGCAGATAGAGGGACTGACCGACTGGCCCTGGTGCCACCTGCCAAGCCCCCAGCAGAGAGCTTGGAAACCAGAGCCAAGCGGGATCGTCCTCCGGGCGCTGTCTAACCTAAGCTGTCTAAGCTGTCATGGGAAGTAGGCCACGTAAATGAGTCGGGGACACTTCAGCAGGCAAAGGAAAAACACTGGGGACAGCCTTTCGTCTTTCAGGGACCCTCAGCCCACAGAGCAGGCAACCTCCTGGGTCACCTTCCCAGGTACAGGCTGGGGTAAAGACCCCAACAGGCAGCATTGGTACTGCTGTGCCAGAGACAGCTGGGAGCCAGGCTGAGCCTGTGGGGAGGGAGGCAGAGCGCCTGGCCTCTTGGTGTTGCCCAGGTCTGGGGGGCGGGTGGTTGAGAATGAATGAAGTGCTTCTTCTCCCCGTGGCTGCAGGTGAATACCAGCACTGAGAATCCAGCCTGGCCCCAGCCTTTGAAGAGGTCTTTTGTAGCAGGGAAATTGATCCCCTCCATTGGTGGCAGAGGGAGCTCTGTGGCCCCAGGGGACCCCCGACACCACCCAGCTGCTGCCTTTGCTTGGGCAGGGCAATTTCTCTCTCTCCCTCCGTCTTTTGTGTTGCCCATAGCCACCCCACCCTTTCCCTTTCCCAGAGGATAAAATGTGCCCAGACTAACCAACTAACCCGAGGCTGCATTGAGGAAGCATTCCCCCACTCTGCACCGTCCACTGAGAGAACTTGATCTGGGAGACAACTAATGTTCAAGAGACTTGGGGGGACTTGCAGGGTGAGTTGGGGGTGAGTTCTAATTTGAAGAAAGTCCTTCTCAAGGGACAAGGACAGTGAAATGCCTTTTGAATATCAACTAGCATCTTGCTTTCACTTTTCTCCTTGACATTGGAACTTTTCCATCACAGATGGTTCCCAGAGGTGCCTTCTAGTCTGCCAGCATGGAAGTCAGGAGTGCTTGACACAGGGCCGAGCCACAACCTACCCACCCTGCCCGTCTGCACCTCTTCCAGAGTCCTAGGTTAGGAGTATGTGTAGCAGGTGGTCATCCCTATCTATTTGCACACCTGTGGGAGACCCGCCCTGCCCTGCACAACCCCAGAGGAGGTGACTTCAGACCCAGAGCCTCTGAGTGTTTCCACTGCCTGACGCTTGTCCTGCTTCCAGTGGAAGTGGGTGGATCTTCACAAGCATCTTTGACAGGTGTCTCCTGTGTCCCAGTCTTTTTTTTTTTTTTTTTTTTTTTGAGATGGACTGTTGGTGCAATCTCGGCTCAATGAAACCTCCACCTCCTGGGTTCAAGCAATTCTCCTGCCTCAGCCTCCTGAGTAGCTGAGATTACAGGCACCTGCCACCAAACGCAGCTACTCTTTGTATTTTTAGCAGAGACAGGGTTTCATCATGTTGGCCAGTCTGGTCTTGAACTTCTGACCTCAGCTGGCCTCAGCCTCCCAAAGTGCTGGGATTACAGATGTGAGCCACCGTCCCCAGCCATGTGTCCCAGTCTTGGTAACACAGCTAATGTTGATTGGATGGTACCTGTGTGGGTGCACGCTCGGTCCCAGTCACAGGTGAGGTACGTTCCTAGGCTGCCTCGAAGCTCCCTGAGCCTCTCTGAAACCTGCCATGCAGACCTAGCACTTCACCTCCAAGCCCAGCTGCTTTTACTAGAAGTTCCTCTTCCACTTGAAATCTTCCAGGTTTAGACTGTTTTCCCCCACGGCATAAATCTTTCTGTCCACATAGCTGGGGGCTGGGAAGACGTCATGGTTTAGAGTGGGAACTGGAGGCTGACCGGAGGCAGGACTGAATCTGTCACTTGGCAGCTGTGTGACTTGGGGGTGAATGATGAATCTTATTGAAAAAATGGAAAAAATAGGAGCATCGGGGCCATAGGCTGTTGGTGACAACTAATGAGATAATGCCTATGACACGCTTAGCAGAGTGACCTTCGGCCAGTGGGGGGTCAGGACTAGGGTCATTGTTAAGTCACCATGGTGGGTGTCCCTCCACCCCATCCTCTTTACTCAAAAGTCACACAGAGTGAGGGCTTGTCTGTAGCCTTTGGTGTAGGGAGGAGCACAGCCCCAGGTCCCGCTAGGTGCTTAGGAAACGCTTTTTTGATGAGGATGAAGAAACCCAGATGATCCCTTTGTAGAAGCCACTGCCAGAGCTGCCTCCAGCTCCCGAGCCCCTGCCCTGAGCCTCTCCTGCTGCGGAGCCGCTTTGCCTGGGGGAAGGGCGCTCACTGGGGCAGAGCCCCTCCACCTTCCCCAAAACCTGCCAGCTGAGGAGGGTGCCCCAGGTGAACTCTATCACAGCTGGGCAGGCAGGGAGGGACCTCTGCAGAGCCCAGGGGTGGGAGTCTTGTTTTCCAGGGAACCTCCTGCTCACCTCGTGGTTAAACTCCAAATAGAATCACAGCCAGTCAGGAAAGGGTATAAAATTAAATCCTCAATCATGATCAAGTGGTTAAAAAAAACCCATCACAGCAGTGGCTCCTTCTCACTGCATCCAGCTCTGCCTGAGAGCAAGCAGGAGGAGGAGGAAGAGGAAGAAGACAGGGCCTCCTTGGCCCCAAGCACGCCTCCCTTCCTGCTGGCCCCTCCTCCTGCCTTTCCAGCCCCCCAGGGCCCCAGACTCTGCACCCCTCACTCCAAAGACGGGGAGGCTGGGAGGGTGGCTGCTGTGGGAGGAGGCCCACATCCTCCCGAGCAGGCAGGGCTTGGACTCCGAGCTCCGGAACTGCAGACCTGGGATCAAATCCAGACTCTGCCAGTTACTGTGTGTGTCGTGGGCAAGTCACTCAACGTTTCCGAGCCTCTGTTTCCTAATCTGGAACGTGGGAACAATCATGGCAACCGCCTCATTGGCTGTTGTCTGGATTCAGTGGGTGGGCACCGGAGGTGGTGTGCCAAGGGTGGGGGGCACACACAGGGGAGCAGCCTGCCTGGGGTTCAGGCAATAAGGGGGTATATTGTCTGGAGAGAATTTCAAAACACTAAAACTGACAAATGGTCTGGTCTGCTTTCTTTCTTTTGCCTCCACGCCCAGTCTACTGTAGCTGTGGGGCAGAGCACGCCACCCCCCCCAACACTTGACCTTCTCTTTGGGCAGGAGGCCAGGCTGCCGGCTCAGGGCATTGGGCCCGGCTGAGATGCCCCTGTGGCAATGGGTGATGCCCTAGTGACCCCTCAGCGCCCCTTCCCAGCCTCAGGCCTCCACCTGCAGAGCAGGGAAAGGTCATAGCTCCTCACCTTGGGCCCTGGCTGCACCCTGGGCACTGGCTTCCTCTGCGAAGCCCCTGGGGGTGCAGTGGAGGCAGGAGCTGCCAGCACCTGGCAGGGCGGAGCCTGCAGAGCTGGAGGGCTGCGGTGTGGCCCGAGGGAGGACTGAGGTGTACCTTGGCTGAGGAGCTCGGAAGCTGCCAGAGGAAACAATGAGGCTGTAAAAACAGCCCTTTGTTTAACATGGACATGGACGCACATCCTTGTATGTCCTCGTGTGAAAGAGGGGCCGGCTTAGTGGAGGGGCTCAGCTTCCAGTGGGGAAGGGGCCTGGTGGAGGCCGAGTGGGGGAGAGGGGGAGGGGTCTGTCCACCCCCAGCAGTGCCCACGTAGCCTTCCCAGGTAGCGTCTGATGGCTTCACTGGCCTGAGGTGGCCCCTCCAACCAGGCCTATGGTATGGCTGCCCCTGGGATCCCTCAGCAAGGCTCAGCACCAGCCCCTAGCCCAGAGACCCATGGCACCCCTGCCCGCCCTCCCAGGCCCAGCTCAGACTGCCCCTGCCAGCTTGTCCCTTGGAAATCTCTCCCGGGCTGGTCCTGCATTCCAGGGTGGAATCCTGCCATGCGGTCTGTAGAGTTCTCTGATGGATTCAACCCTCCACCCCTCAGAAGGGCTGAGACTATACAGAGGCCATACCGTGGGAGGCGCAGGCTGGACTTGGCCCCTCAGGGTTCTATCTGGAATCTTCCTTCCTAGCTCCCGAAGCTCCTCCCAGCGCCTGCAGCTGACTTTGGAGATGAGCCCTGAGCCATCTGGTTGCCTCCTAGGACTCCTCCAGGGACCTCAAGAGTTAACCCAACCCAGCCCACCCCGTGCCAGCTGGGCCCCTGCCAGGCATTGAGCTCATCAGGAAATGCTGGCTGAGGACCTACTGGGCGCTGGGCTGGGAAGTGAGATTCAGGGCTGAGGCTGCTGGATGGGACTGATGTGCAAATAGACAGCACAGTGCAGGGCCCTGCGGGAGGGGAACATCCGCGCTGGGAGCAGGCTCACCTGCAGGGGGCTGAGGTGGTTGGGAGTGTCCCTCAAAGCTCCTGCACCTGCCCAGGGGGTGGTGAGGGGCACCCTTCTCCTTGGCTTGCGATGTAGCTCGGTCAGGGCAGGGTGGCCACAGAGGCCTCTGGGTCCAAACTCTGGGTCCAAACTGGTCCCTGACTCTTCTGCACTTGGAGAGGGCGGGAGGCTTGCTTCTGTCTTGGGCTTGCTTGTTTCTGCAGCAGAACCCGCCTCTCCTGACCACTCAGGTTGCACCTGCGATCTCTGGAGGCTTTGAGGTCATGTGGTCCCAGCTCTTGCTGTTCTGCTCTCAGTCCAAGGGTTTCCCCAAAAGGTCATGTCTGAGAGCCATGTGCTTTTTCTGGCACCTTCCCAGGGAGGACCCCTGGGAAGCGGCTTTAGAAGTAGAGCATGTTAGGAGGGCAATTTGTCAGGACAAGCCCAGGAGGTTAGGCTCAAACCTGGCAGCTGCCCAGGCCCCGCTGGGCTTCCTGCTTAAGCTGCTGATGCAGCTGCCAGGGCTGGGTGGGGCTTGCTCTTCCCACCCCTCCCCAGGCTGTGTGGTCTATTCAAGGTCCAGACATTGGTCCCAAGGGAGAAGAAGAAGGGCAAGGAGGAGTGTCCTAGTTCCCTGGGTGGCAACCAGGGATTCACCCCATCCTTCCTCTGAGATGCTGGGAGGATGAGCAGATGCTGGTGCACAGAAGGCGCTGAGAGGCTTAGGAGATTAAGCTATTAGTGGTCATTAGGCAGCAGAGGAGGCTGGGCAGCATGGGGAGGGGAGGGCGGCATGGCAGAGGGTGCTTGTCCAGGAGCCCAGGTGGGTCCACAGCCCACACTGCCACTCACCCTGGGTGACTCCATCCTGCATGTCTGAGCCTCCAGGGGGTTGTGGGAGTTATTAGTGCAGTTCCCCAGATATTCCCAGCTGTCTGCCTTCCAGGCCCTTAATGGGATTGTATTTCCCCACCCACTTAATTTGAGTGTGGCCTTAACTTGCTATGGCCAATGAAACGTGGGCAGAAGTGAGAGCCACTTTGTAATGTTCCAGAAGTGGCTGCCCCATCAGCCTGAGTCCCGGCAAGAGAGGAGGCGTGTTGTTTCATGCCCTGGGCATCTTGGGCTTGCTTGTTTCTGCAGCAGAACCCGCCTCTCCTGACCACTGAGGTTGCACTTCCACCTCTGGAGCCCCTCAGGTCACGTGGTACCAGCTCTTGCTGTTCTGTTCCCAGTCCAAGGATTTCCCCAAAAGATCATGTCTGACAGCCACTAGCTTTTTCTGGTATTTTTGGCATCACAAGTAAGGCTGGCCAGACACAGTGTGGCTCACGCCTATAATCCCAGCACTTTGGGAAGCTGAGGCTGGTAGATCATGAGGTCAGGTGTTCAAGACCAGCCTGGCCAACACGGTGAAGCCCCGTCTCTACTAAAAATACAAAAATTAGTTGGGTGTGGTAGTGTACACCTGTAATCCCAGCTACTCAGGAGGCTGAGGCAAGAGAATGGCTTGAAACCAGAAGGCGGAGGTTGCAGTGAGCTGAGATCGCACCACTGCACTCCAGCCTGGGAGAAAGAGCGAAACTCTACCTCAAAAACAAAAACAAAACCAAATACAAAAACGAAACAAGTAAGGCTGTCCTGGTCCCCACCCTGGACCCTGCAAGGCAGCCCCACCTTTTTGCTCTTAGGACTCAATCTGCCCTTCTAGGCACGCGCAGCCCAAGGCCTCGGTGATGGGGCTCCTGTTAATCCCACCTCATCTCCTGCCATGCCCCTGCTCTTCCCACTCCAGCCACGAGCCTCGTTTTGTTTCCCAGACGCTGAGCTTCTCCCACCTTGGAGCTTTTGTGCCTGCTGTTCTACTGCCTGGAATGTTCTTCCTCCATGGCTGAATCCTTCTCTATGTCCACATGTCAGCTCCAATGTCACCCCCTCAGAGGGTCCACACTGACCACCCGATTTTGCTTTTCACCCTTTTTTTTTCCATCTGTCACCCAGGCTCGGGTGCAGTGGCAATGTTGGTTCACTGCAACCTCCACCTCCCAGGTTCAAGCGATTCCCCTGTCTCAGCCTCCCCAGTAGTTAGGACTACAGGCATGTGCCACTGTGCCTGGCTAATTTTTGTATTTTTAGTAGGTTTTCACCATGTTGGTCAGGCTGGTCTTGAACTCCTGACCTCAAATGATCCATCCGCCTCGGCCTGCCAAAGTGCTGGGATTACAGGCGTGAGCCACCGCGCCCGGCTTTGCTTTCCGATCTCTAACACGCTCCCATTTTCCTGTTTTTATTTGTGAATTTCTTTGTTCACTTGTTTATCTTTCGCTCCTCCCACTAGACGGCAAGCTGCTTGGATGGATCTTGTCTGGCTTCTTCACTGCCGTGTCCCTGGCACCTGACATATGGTGGGCTTTCCATAAGGGCTTAGTAAATGAATAATCGTTGCCTTCGAGTGCCTTCTCTGCTGAGCCCTCTGTAACACACAGGTATCCCGATCCTATTTCCTGAACCAAAGTGGTGCTGACAACAAGGACATCCGGGGTCTAGAGAGGAGCACATCCTCTTGGCTTCACTGGCTCCTGTCCCTCAGGGGATGTTTCAGTGGGGCTGGGCCTGGCACCGTGTGGCACCCCTGTGAGCCTGTCTTGGCTGGTAAATCCATTCTGGGCTGCTGAAGGGGCTTGAGGACTTGTCTTGGCAGGACTTTCTGGTTTAACTAAGATGACAGACAACAGAAACCCAACTCCAGCTGGCTCCCGTCGCTGGAAGCCTCTCAAGGTAGCTCACAGGATTAAGGCAATTGTGCAGGGACCAGGGCCTCAGGGACTGCTCACCAAACACCCTCTCCCTTTAGGACCTTTTATTCTGTTCCAGCTTGACTTTGCCTGTTGGCCTCATTATCTCCTGTGACAAACTGGCATCTCCTCCTGTGGGGAGACATGCCCCCTGGCAACCTCAGGAGAAAGGAGGCTCTCCCAGCTCCCAAAACCATCCCAGGGTGATCTCTGATTGACTCCTGAATAATCAGCAAATAATTGTGACTATTCTTTGGTGGTCACAGGTAATCCGCCCACCTCTGCCTCCCAGAGTGCTGGAATTGGCCGGCCTCAGTGGCTCATGCCTGTAATCACAGCACTTTGGGAGGCTGAGGCGGATGGATCACAAGGTCAGGAGTTTGAGAGCAGCCTGGCCAACATGGTGAAACCCCTACTAAAAATACAAAAATTAGCTGGGCATAGTGGAGGGCGCCACTGCCTGTAATCCCAGCTACTCAGGTGGCTGAGGCTGGAGAATCGCTTGAACCCGGGAGGCAGAGGTTGCAGTGAGCCAAGATCGCACCACTACACTCCAGCCTGGGCAACAGAGTGAGACACCACCTCAAAAAACAAAAACAGGCCGGGCGCGGTGGCTCACGCCTGTAATCCCAGCACTTTGGGAGGCCGAGGCGGGCGGATCACGAGGTCAAGAGATCGAGACCATCCTGGTCAACATGGTGAAACCCCGTCTCTACTAAAAATACAAAAATTAGCTGGGCATGGTGGCACGTGCCTGTGGTCCCAGCTACTCGGGAGGCTGAGGCAGGAGAATTGCTTGAACCCAGGAG
>PVKV010036297.1:0-15820 GCA_004027835.1 Alouatta palliata
TCTCCACCCGAGGAGGAGCTGTGCAGAGCCACTGGAGGCCTGTGAGGAGCAGCCGCTGCAGCCACTGGCATGTGGTGTCAGGCGTGTACCACTCAGAACACAGCCTCATTTGAGTTAAGAATGATTCAAAGTGAGAGGTGGTCTTTGGAAAAATCGTTCCTATTCTGGGTAAAGACAGGCCAGTCCTCTTGAGTGATCCTAGAAATCACTCAAGTGATTCTAGAAACAAATTTTCCCAGTGGTTTTGATGAGCTTGACAAAGTTTCAAAGACAGTAGGCTACATGTGCCTGCTGGAAGTCCACACTGAAGGCATGGAATATTGATATTATCAATATCAACATCTTATATGTGAATATCAATATCTTATAGTGTCCAAAAGAAAGTAATTCCTCAGAGACCACCTACCATTCGTAGCCACAGCCAGTATGTAACGTACCAAATGCCTCATAGCAACATTAAATGCAGAGATCTATTTGTGAGATGACCACTTTATTAAATCACCAGGTGTTGAACACACTTGAAGCCTA
This sequence comes from Alouatta palliata, assembly GCA_004027835.1. Lineage (NCBI taxonomy): Eukaryota > Metazoa > Chordata > Mammalia > Primates > Atelidae > Alouatta > Alouatta palliata. Next base: position 529 of record PVKV010036297.1, read on the forward strand.
TGACCGGGAAATTACTGCCATGTATCCGACACCAGGGCTTTGTGTGTGTTAAGGGTTTGCTCTGAGGCCCACTTTCACCATGAACTTCATCGTGGGCTTCTCCCGGGGCCTCAGGAGGCAGATGGAGCTGGGAAAGCCCCTGAGCCGAAGGCGGCTCACTCCCCCGTCGGGGACAATGATGAGCCTGGTGTGAGTGATGACGTCTTCGAGCTCCAGGGTCAGGCTGTCAAACAGGTGACTTGGGTTGGGGGACAGCTGAAAAGCAAGCAGATGCAGGGGTTCCTAGTCTGTTAAGAGGGCATGTGTGGCCAAATGACCCCACACCCAGGGCAAACCTTTGCCTTGGACTTGGGCTTTAAAGTAAGTGATTCATTGATAATAATTGGGCTTTCCATGAAAATCTGCTAGTAGGGACAGGATGCCCAAATAATACATGAATAATGAGGCCCCAGTAAACAGCTGACGGGCAACCTAAATGCCCATCAGTTATCTCTTATAGTTGATTATACATAAGAAAATTGGTAAGAAAATGAAAGAAGAGATTATCTTGGTCTCTCCCCGAGGTTATTTCCTGTCTTTACATGGGAGCAGCTCTCACCTTCAGCCTGACCCTCTTTCTAACTCAAAGAAGACACTTGTGAAATATCTCAGAGTGGCCATCCTGCAGGTGAACACTCCATGATCGCTTTAAATGTGCTAGTCACTCCTTCTACAAAGTTTCCATGTATGCATTCTGAGCACTTAACAATCTCGTTCTAACAAAATTTGACTAGAAATACAAAAGTGGAGAGAAATAGAGCCTTTCTTCTTATTTAAGTTAGCAGATATGGGTTTTACAGCCTCATTCATTTTACCATTAAACTGAGCAGAAACCTTGAAGTTGTATCCTGATCCTTCAAAAGAGAATCTTAGGGAAATAGCCCAGTCCGAGTGCTGGCTCCTACCAGCGCCACACGGACCTTGGTCACAGGAAGCAGAGGTTTCCACTTGTGGGCCAGGAGAATCCACTTTTGCTTGATCATGTCTTCTTCTTCCTGAGTTGTCAGGATGCACCCATCCACTTTACAGCTGTCAGGAGCATTGCCTGTTGCAGCAAAACACAGAGTGACTTTCTGGCACATTTCAGTTTGAATGCATAGTGTTCTAACTTTGAAATCTGAATGTATTTGATAAGCTTCCTCAGTTGCAGATTTAATTACTTGCAGACTGCTGTGTGGCTCATCTGAAAGTATTATGAAGCTGGAAAATATTTTCCTATGATATCATATTTTTTAACATGACGATCAAAAGGAAATAGTTATATGTTAGCTACTGCTGGGCATCAGTCACACACATGTATTCGGGAATTCCTGACTCATCGTCAGGTGAGAGTATACACTCCTGAGATTCTTCTGTCTTTGGAATACCATAGGAATCGTGTGCTCAGTGGGGTTAGAGGACCCTGGGGGGAGGGTCCCATTATCTTTATGAAGAATGCTTCTATTGGGGCTCTTTGAGACTAAGATCAACAGAGAAGAGCTCCTAATCAAGAACCCTGGACAAGAGGAGGCAAGAGCTCACATGCCCCCTTTGTGGCCCATCTCTTAAAACGATGGTCTCCAGGATGGCTGAACATGCCCCTGGGGTACATACAGACACAAAGGGTGCAAGTAGAGGACATTAGGGGTGCTATCTCTATTTGATATACATACATGTGTATGTATATATTAAGCTTTGTGCATTTGATATAACTTACTATATTATTGCTATAAGTGGATACCACCATGCTCCCTGATTTCCATGATAGTCAGCATATTGTTCCAGAGGTATCCTGAGTGATTGACAGTGGTAGATTCATGACCTGTTGCAATTTCAGGTGCCTGCTTAAGTGGATTTACTGTTTAGTTTTAACTAAAGCATCCCTCACAAAAATAAACAAGTTATTTTAAACCATTCATGCAGAGAACTGTGGATTAAACATACCACAAAAAAATGCAAGCACGTATGAACAAGAAAATAGCAGAGCTGCCATTTCACCTGACCCTCGGTCAGCCACATTGAAAAGAAAAAACCATGGCCACATAACCAGGTCTAAAATGCAGTCTTAAAAAAATAGGCAATGGAGAAAGGTGTTGGGATAACTGGCTAGCCATATGCAAAAGACTGAAACAGTACCCTTTCCTTATACCATATACAAAAATATCAACTCAAGATGAATTAAAGGCTTAAATGTAAAACCCGAAACTATAAACACCCTGGAAGATAACTTAGGAAATACCATTCTGGACACAGGAACTGGCAAAGATTTCATGATGAAAATGCCAAAAGCAACCGTGACAAAAGCAAAAAAAAAAAAAAAAATGACAAATGGGATCGAAGTAAACTAAAGAACTTCTGCACAGAAAATAAACCATCAACAGAGTAAACAGACAACCTACAGAATGAGAGAAAATGCTTTCAACCTATGCTTCTCACAAAGGTCTAATACCCAGAATCTAGAAGGAATTTAAACACATTTCCAACCAAAAATGACCCCATTAAAAAATGGGCCAAGGACATAAACAGACGGTTTTCAGAAGAAGACACACACACACAGGCAACAAGCATATGAAAAAATGCCTGACATCACTAATCACTGGAGAAATGCAAATCACAACCATCTCACACCAGTCAGAATGGCTATTACAAAAAAATCAAAAAATAACAGATGCTGGCAAGGCTGTGGAAAAAAGGGAACACATGGTGGGAGTACAAATGGTTCAGCCATTGTGGAAAGGGGTGTACCTATTCCTCAAAGAACTAAAAACAACTACCATTTGACTCAGCAATCCCATTATTTGGTGTCTACCCAAAGGAATATAAATCATTCTGCTATAAAGACACATGCATGTGTATGTTCACTGCAGCACTGTTCACAATAGCAAAGACATGGAGTCAACCTAAATGTCCATCACTTGTAGACTGGCTAAACAAAATATGATACATATACAACATGGAATACTATACAGCCATAAAAAAGAAGAGATAATGTCCTTTGCAGCAACAATAAAATATAAAAATATAAAAATCAGCTGGGCTTGGTGTTGGGCACCTGTAATCCCAGCTACTCAGGAGATTGAGGCAAGAGAATCATTTGGACCTGGGAGGTGGAGGTTGCAGTGAGCTGAGATGGTGCCACTGCACTCAGCCTGGGAGACACAGCAAGACTCCATCTCAATAAATGATTGACTGACTGATTGATAGATAGCTAGATAGAGATCTGAGGGTTAAAGTAGCATGCTAAAAATTACACAGCTTAAGTGGGGATTCCACACCGAGAGCCCAGTGTCCTCAGTTTCACCTCCACAGAACTCAGTCTTTAGAATAAACACACCAATTATAATGTACGTCTTTATAGCTTTGCATTTACCTTTAAAATATTTTGTGTCAATTTCAATTTGCGTTATTACTCCAGGATGTGCCAATCGGAAAACTGCCCATTCAAAACCTGGAACCAAGAGAATGCCTTTCTCATCATTCTGGAATTCAGAAAAGAAGAAAATGGTAAATGAACTTGAAGCCATTCAAGAAACCAGTCCGGAAAACCAACAAGTGAAAAAGGTTGACGTGTTTCTTTTATTTCTTACTATAGAAGAATGTTTCCCATGACCTGATGTATAAATGACTTTCACGTAAATTGCCTCTTTGCTATCATTCCTTAAATGTCTCATGCCAATTTGTGAGTTCATTGGATCCCGGATAAGTTTTTCTAAATTTCTGATATGATTTTCTATGTCAATTACAGATCCCTGCAAAATGTTATGCATGCAGGGATCTTTATCTAATCCAGCCCATAGGTCTTCTAATTAGTTTGTTTTGACCTTTCAAGGTACATATTTTGTTGGTCAAACCTATCCTAATACATGATGTGTGTCCAAACCTTAGTTTTGAGAATGGAGAGTTTGTTCATTGACATCTCAAAGCATCAGGTGACATGAAATCCAGCTTAGGAAGGGGAGGGCACTTTTCTGACCAAGTGTTCAGTGGGATTTGCAAACTGAAAGGTATTGTCTTGCTTTGTTTTGCTTCATCTTGGTTTCTCTATCTGGAATCAGTTACTGGCCAAATTAAACAACTGTATGAACTGTAGAGCACTCTGTTTGCCACAAGTTTGTGTAAGTGGTGTAATCCTGAGATACACAGATGTTAAACATCGCTAAACTAGTGGCTCTTCCCCAGAGCTCCCAACACATTTATTCATAACTTTCGTACTATTAAATCGCAGCTCCTTTTGTTTCTTTATTGAAGGAACAGAGGACTGTTCCAAAAATGCATTGGAGTATCTGACAATGACCAGTACGTCTGGCCTTCTGAGTCTGTGCCCTGATATTATCATGAAAACAGTAGGAAATCGGAATAATGTAGACCATTGTAATCTTTAGAACAATGAGTGTGAGGTTTCTAAAATAAGCAAACATTTATTTAAATGAAAAAGAAGTTCCAAAAATACTCTGTAGAAAAATAAGTTATTTTTAACGTCTTACTTCTAATATTGGTGGCCTGTCCAGCCTTCTTGCAGTTTCCCAGCCGTCCGCCATAGACTTTGCCCTGCCAACTCCTACAGAAAATAACATTGTTGAATGGCAAACTGCATGATATTAAGTGTGAGGAGGAATACATTGCTGTAATTAAATTACAGATCTTACGCACCTGTGCATTGCTACATGTTATTTTCACTAAAGTTAATGTTTCCATAAATTCACAAACAATCATAGGGTTAGTTAAATTTTACTTTTCCTTTTAAAGCAGCTACTTAGACCAAAATTAGGAAGAAAAATTGCTAATGTTGACTTATTTCATGTCATAAAGACATCAAATCATACACAAGGAAGATTAATCTCATCCAACCCCATGCTTTGAGATATGACTTTCCTTTTAAATCATTCTGACCATATTAGGGTATTTAATGCTGGTAGCCAGACTTCCTAAATAAGCCAGCCCCGAGAATATCATCTTACCTATTATATTGTTTGGGTGCCCAAAATTAGCATTACTAAATCCTACACAGATACCCCCAAAAGCAATGGCTGCTAGATCTTCAGGTTCTTTGGGGTCAGTTGCAGTCCAGTCTTTTTGTCCAGTACCGAATACTCTAAGCCGTGCAATTCCACCATCTGGAAAGGAAAGGTGCCTTAGTTATTGTTTATAAAAATGGCTGCTTGTGTGTCATCAACTGCAGGCCCCTCCTGTCTTCTCTAATCTCCTCCCTTGGTAGGATTTGGCCACACCTGCCTGCTGTTTCTCAAGTACAAGAAGCCCACTGCCCCGAGCCTTTGCACTTGACATTACCCTGTGCCAGAACAACTTTCTCCGCTTTCCAAAAGACTACTTATGTTCTTCACCTTAAGGTCATGGCCTCAGAAAAGCCTTCCCTCTCATCCTGTGAAGTTATCTCCTCCCTGCTCCATCTGGCCACTGCCTGACTCCCCAGGTTATGTCATCATATCCCTTTGCTTATTTACTCCAGAGCTCTAATCATGGTCTGAAATTATCTTTTTAAGTTCCTGCTAAAATCAGTCTCCCAAACCCAGAATGCAAAATCCTTGTAGGCCAGACCAGTTAGCTATGTTGTTCACTTCTGTACCAGTCTTGTATCATTTCTACCTAGAAGAGGTCCAGGCACATAGTAGGCATTGAAGTTTTTTTAATTAAATGAACAACTCCAAGGTCAAACAGCATTTGGGAAATTCACCACACATATAATGTTTGGTGCTAGAAATGAGCATTGCTGACTCCCAAAGACTCAGACAAGAGAATCTTCTCTTTTTATATTTACATCACACTGCTTAGCAATGCAACTGAGAATACAAAAGACAATATTCACAAAATCAAACTGCGGCTGAGAAGCACAGCAGCCTGAAATTAGGTCCGCAGAGCAGCAAAGCACTACCAAGATCAACTCACAGCATTGGATTCTAGTAGAATGAATGTTTTGTTTCTTTGAATATTAATTCCTAGAAGGTGGAAGCCAAGCTTTTTTAAGATAGAAAATTAAGCAAAACATTTTTCTAAAACAAGCCCTATATATGTTTTTATTCTACAAATTTAGTGAAAATGAGTGATCTGAAAAACTTTTTGGCAAAACAATGGAAGCCTTGCTATTTACAACAAATAAAACCAAACTTCATTGGCATAAAACTCTAGAAAATGTCCTAGAGGGAGTAATTCAGCAGCAGCTAGACTGTGAGAGTATTATCACTGCCATTCTGGTTCATTAAATGTTATAATTGGCTTTGATGGTATAGAGAATATTCCTATGTTGAAAGTAAAGTCGATTTCACATTTTAAAAAATAAGGTTTTTCTTTACAGAGTTAATATCCAAACTTAACCTTTAATCAAAACTGCCAAGAAATCCCAGAAACTACTCTTCATCCTCTGAGAACATCTCATTTAGACCAACCCATTCACACCCAATGAGTCCCTGTGACACCAGCCTGGTTTTCCCCAGCTTCCTTTCCCTTTACACCTGGATCCCAGGCAGAATCCTCATGGAGCAATTAAAAATGCCACAAGAGTTGGGGCGTGAAATCTGCATACAGATATTGCCCCTCTCTCCTCTTCAGGCAGTCAACACTGACCAATTAGGAAAGAGCTTCTATGTGCTTAGGGACCCTTCATATTCAACCCAGAAAAGCAGAGCTTCCACTCAGAAACTATTTTAGACCTTCCCTTGACTCATGAATCTTATATAAATTGGGTTGGACATATAAAGTTGCTATTTTGGTGGGTCAGAAACAGTAAAATAGAAATGTTTATGACTCTACCAAAATACTTTTGGTATGATATGTATCACTATTTTGCAGTTATATTTTTTATCTGTCTCCCATTGGGTTATTCACTTCATAAGGACAAGAACTCCATCAATTAAAGCTAACAACAGACAGTTATTGAGCTTCTCCTCTGTTCCCTATGCTGTGCTAAGTGTCAGGTGTATAAAAATGATGATCTGGACCCATGGCCCTTTCTTCATGAAGCTTACAATCTGTCGGCTCTGCCCTACACATTGCCAGGAAAATAATTATATGGCCAATGCCCAGTCTCTAGCTCAAAGTCGTTATTTCATAGTGATGCTAAATTAACACGCGGGGAAAGGCCTGAATCTCTTGTAAGCTTTGCTCATCCTTGTAAGTAAATGACTTGTGTTTAGATCAGATGATTTCAGTGAGTAATTAATATTAGTAAACACGTGTTTAGATCTTTCCATTTTCGTGTCTCACTTTAAAGCATATTCACCAGAGAAACGCTGCATGAAAAATAAGGTTCCAGAGAGCCACTTCCGGCATGACAGCATGAGGAGGTTAGCTGTCCTATTCCTCAGTGGAGCTGGTGAAATTTAGAGGGGTTGGGAGATAGGAAAATACTTCAGGTCTCTGGAAATGGCCCTAAGGGCATACAGAAAATTTAGCAACATCTATTCAAGAATATCTGCTAAAATTCAGAAAAAACAGTGAGAGTCTGTGGTATACGAACCAGGACCTCACCTTCACACCCTCTCCCACATCAGCAAAGTGGAGACTGAAAATAAGTGTAGCCCATGGTTGCGGGGCTATTCTTCCCAGAAGAGGCAGGACATCAGAGCTCCTCATTCTGCCCCTACATGTCTGTTGCTGAGGCTAAGTCCTGGGTGAGTGTAGTTTAGAGGCGGGGTCTCCTTTATTTGACCCAGCCCTGATTCCTAGGACAGGGTTCTACTTACACATGGACACTGAGATACTGGGGACACAGTGACCCATCTCATGGTCCATAAGGTGGAGGCTTCACACTGAGAGTGAGACATCCCATCCCCAGCCCTGCAAACTCTGTGACTCAGCCAAAGGAAACACCAAATCAGCATTGCTGTTCAGCAACACCGTGCTGTAAGAGGTTTGCTCCACAGGTCCCCTGGATCAGAGTTGCTGTTCAGCAGCACCATGCTGTAAGAGGTTTGGTCCACAGGTCCCCTGGGGATAAGCATCTAGCTATCCCTCCCACGCCACTAGAACATGCCCCCTGGGACCTCCCCTATTCTGATGGGCAGTAATTTGATTGTTTACTAAAAATGAGGCAATCCTGGGCTTAAGGTGCCATCTAGTGCTGAAAAGGAGGCAGCTACCTAGCAGGAAATAAAGTCAACAGGTGATTTACAAAGATTCTCTAAGCTAAGCATGCCCAGCCCATGGCCAGTGAGTCTCAGGAGGCTCATGGTGGCTCTGAATGCAACCCAACACAAATCCATACGCTTTCTTAAAACAGTATGAGATTTTTTTCTGATTTTTTTTTTTTTTTTTTTTTTTTTTTTTTTTTTTTTTTTTTTTTTTTTTTTTTTTTTTTTTGGCTCATGAGTTATCATTAGTGTTATTTTATGTATGGCCCAAGACAATTCTTCTTCTAATGTGGCCCAGGTAAGCTAAAATGTTGGACACTCCCTACATCTAAGGAAACATATTCAGTAAAAATGGAAACAAACCATACAGAAAAGACTGGAATAAATAACTAATCCTTCAATGCACAGGCATAGATGCACATTCATAAGAAACAACAGCAAAGAACCATGACATCCCCAAATCGACAAAGCAAGGAACCAGCGGCTGATCACAGGAACACAGTGATGTATGAACTCTGTGACCAATAATGCCAAATATCAATTTTAAGGAAACTCAGTGACCTCAAAGATAACACACAAAAGCAGCTTAGAAGTTTATCAGAGAAATTTAACAAAGAGATTTAAACAATTTTCAAAAATCAAACAGAAATTTTTGAATGGAAAAATACATTTGCTGAACCAAAAAATTCATTAGAGGCTCTTAAGAGTAGAATGAAGCAAGCAGAGGAACGAAACAGTGAGCTCAAAAATGGGCTATTTAAAAATACACAGAAGAGAAAAAAATGAAAAAGAATAAAGATTCCTTACAAGATATAAAAAATTACCTCAAAAGAACAAATCTAAGAATTATTGGTGTTCAGGAGGGAGTTGCACAAGAGCAAGGGGTAGAAAGCTTATTCAAAGAAATAATAGAAAACTTTTCAAAACTTGATAAAGAGATAAATATCCTGGTACAGAAAGGTCAGAAAATACCAAATGAATTGTATCCAACTAAGACTACTCCAAGGCATATAATAACTCCTAAAGGTCAAGGACAGGCTGGGTATGGTGGCTCATGCCTATAATTCCAGCACTTTGGGAGTTCAAGGTGGGTGGACTGCTTGAGCCCAGGATTTTGAGACCAGCCTAGGCAATATGGTAAAACCCCATTTCTACAAAAACATACAAAAATTAGCCAGGCATGGTGGTGTGTACAGTGGTCCCAGCTACTTGGGATGCTGATGTGGGAGGATCATCTGAGCCAAAGGAGGTTGAAGCTGCAGTAAGCTGTGATCACACCACTGGACTCCAGCTTGGGTGATAAAATGATACCCTGTTTCAAGAAAAAAATGAGACCCTGTTTCAAGAAAAAAAAAAAAAAAAAAAAAAAAAAAAAAAAAAAAAAAAAAAAAAAAAAAAAAAAAAAAAAAAAAAAAAAAAAAAAAAAAAAAACCTGAAAGCAGCAAGATTAAAAAAAAAAAAAAAAAAAAGCAAATAACATAAAGAAGCTTCAATTCATCTGGCAACGGACTTCTCAATGGAAACCATACAAGCCAAGAAGAAGTGGGATGACATTTTAAAGTGCTGAAAGAAAAAAAGACTGCCATCCAAGAATTTTGTATCCAGAAAGCTATCTTTCAAATATGAAAGAGAGAGAAAATCTTTCCTGAATAAACAAAAGCTGCGAGACTTCACCACCACCACTCTTAAATGAAATGCTGAAGTTCTTCAGTTTGAGAAAAAAAAAACAAAACACTAATGTGCAAAAAGAAAACATTTGAATTTATAAAACCCACTAATAAAATTGAGTGCATTAACAAACTCAGAATACTCTAACATTGTAATTGTAGTGTGCAATTCACTCATAACTCTAGTGTGAAGTCCAAAAGACAAATCTATCAAAAATAGTAATCTTTTTGTTCATATCTTTAACAGGTGTTAAAAGATAGGCAATATAAAAACATACAAACTGAGACAACATAAAGTCAAAATGTGGGAGGAGGGATAATGTTTAAAATGTAGAGTTTTTTAGCTTTTCTTTATTTCTATTTTTTCTTTGTGATCTAAGATGAGTTGGCATCCCTTTAAAATACCTTGTTATATCTATAAGATGTTTTTGTAAGCCATATGGTAACCACAATGCAACAACCTATAATAGATTCACTAAAAATAAAAATCAATTAAAACATACTATCAGAGAAAATTAGTTAACTACTAAGGCAGAAAGAAACTAAAAGAAAAGAAAGTTACAAAACAACCAGAAAAAAGCAACAAAATGACAGTAAGCTCTTACTTCATGACAATACTTAATGTAAATAGACTCAATGTTCCCAATAAAAGCATACTGTTGCTTAGTAGACTGAGAAACAAGATCCAACTATATACTGCCTACAAGAAACCCATTTGATCTATAAAGACACAAATAGACTGACAGTGAAGGGATGGAAAAAGATGTCTCATACAACCAGAGATCAAAAGAGAGTAGGAGTAGCTACACTTACATCAGATAAAATAGACTATAAATAAAAGACTGTTTAAAAAAAAGACAAGACACTGTATAATGATAAATGGGGCCAATTCAGCAAGAGGATATAACAATGTGTTATGAATATCTATGTGTCCAACACCAGAGGTTTCAAGTGTATAAAGCAAACATTAATAGATCTAATGGGATAAACAGACCACAATACAATAATAATAGGGGAGTTCCACACCTTACTTTCAGTAATAGAAAAATAGTCCAGACAGGAAATCAACAAATAAATGGTGAAGTTAAACTACACACTTGATCTAATGGACCTAACTGACATTACAGAACATTTTACCCAACTGCTGCAGAATACAAATTCTTTTCATCAGTACATGGAATACTCCCTAGAATAGACCAAGTCTTGGGCCATGAAACAAGTCTAAACAAATTGAAAAAGGTAGAATCATATCAAGTATCTTTTCTGACTTCAGTGGAATAAAACTAGAAATCAATAATAAGAGGAACCTTGGAAAATACACAAACACATGGAAATTAAACAACATGTTTCTGAACAACAAATGGGTCAATAATTAAGAAGGAAATTTTAAAAGTGCTTGAAACAAATGAAAATGAAAATATAACATACAAAAATAAGTGTGATACAATAAATGCAGTACTAGGAGGGAAGTTTATAGTAATAAATACCTATATCAAAGAAGTAAAAACACTTCAAATTAATCTAACAATGCATCTCAAAAGATTAGAAAAGCAAGTATAAACCAAACCCAAAATTAGTAGCAGGAAAAAAATAAAATCAGAGGGTAAATAAATGAAATGGTGACTAAAATAATACAGAGAATCAACAAAACAAAAAAGTTGCTTTTTTGAAAAGAAACAAAAGTGATGAACCTTTAGCTAGACTAATCACAAAAAGACCCAAAAAAATCAGAAATAGAAAAGGATACATAAGAAATGAGATGACTGTCTTCTTTTTTCCATTTGACAGACACCTGCATTTTCTTATGCAGTGCCAGCTATGTCCTTTAGGCACCAAGGTGAAAAGGGAGGCCAGAGTAAACAAATTTGGCCATACCGAGCACCTGGTCACTAAGGCTGCTTTTAGCTCTGGCAAAATGGATATTGTCCTCAACAATGATGCCTTCATTGACCTCAGCTACCTGGTCTACACGTCCCAGTAAGCTTCCACCCATGGCAAGTTGCACAACATCGTCAAGGCTCAGAATGGGAAATGTCATCATTACCTTCCAGTAGCAAGACCCCCCCCAAAATCAAATGAAACGACACCAATGCCAGTTATGTTGTTGAGTCCATTAGAATCTCCATTACCATGGAGAAGGCTGGGGCTCACTTAGAGGGGTAAGCCAAAAGAGCCATCATCTCTGCCCCCTCTGCTGGTGCCCCTTATGTTTATGTGGGGTGTGAATCATGAGAAGTATGAAAACAGCCTCAAGATCACTAGCAATGCCTCATACACCACCCACCGTTTAGCCCTCCTGGCCAAGGTCATGCATGACAACTTTGGCATCATGGAGGGACTCGTGACCATAGCCTATGCCATCACTAACACCCAGAAGATCACGGGTGCCCCTTCTTGGAAACATTGGCAGGATGGCCACAGGGCTCTACAGAACATCATCTCTGCATCTACCGGCAATGCCAAAGCTTTTGGAAAAGTCATCCCCAAGCTGAATGGAAAGCTCAGTAGCATGGAGTTCCATATCCTCACCTCTGTGTCATTTTGGACATGACCTGCCATCTGGAGAAGCCTGACAAATTTGATACCATCAAAAAGGTGGTAAAGCAGGCATTCGAGGGCCCCCTCAAGGGCATCCTGTGCTATAATGAGTGCCACATTGTCTCCTCTGACTTTAACAGACATTCACTCTTTCAACTTTGATGCTGGGGCTGGAACTGCCCTCAATGACCACTTTGTCAAGCTCATTTCCTGGTATGACAATGAATTTGACTGTAGCAACAGGGTAGTAAACCTCATGGTTCACATGGTCTCCAAAGAGTAAGAGCCCCTGGACCACCAGCCCCAGCAAGAACACAAGAGGACGAGAGAGATTCTCAGCTGCTATGGGGTCCGTGCCACACTCAGTCTCCCACCATACTGAGAATCTCCCCTTGACACATTTTCCATGCCAGACACCCTAAAGAGAGAGGGGTCTAAAGAGCCGCATCCTGCCTTGTACCATCAATAAAGCCCACTGTACTCAGCCAAGAGGAAATGTGACCACAGAACTACAGAGACTAATTAGAGACTATTATAAACAACTACATACCAACAAATTGGAAAACCTAGAAGAAATGGATATATTTCTGAACACATACAATCTACCAAGATTGAACCATGAAGAAACAGAAAACTTTAATAAACCAATAATGATGAGATCAAAGCTGAAATTTAAAAAGTCTCCCATCAAAGAAAATTCCAGAACCTATGGCTTCACTGTTGAATTGTACCAAACATAAAAGAAACAACTAATACCAATTTTACTCAAACCCTTCAAGAAACTCATTCTGCAGCAGACTTAAATTACCTGCCAGCAGCTCTAAACAAAACAACGAAGCTTCTAGCTCAGCACTTGAGCTCCTATAAGGGACAGCCTGTCTCCTCAAGCAGCTCTCCAACCCCCATATAACCAAAGAGACACCTCATAAAGGAGAGCTCAGGCTGACATCTGGTGGGTATCCCTCTGGGACAAAGATAACAGAAGAAGAAACTGGCAGCAACCCTTGATGTTCTGCAGGCAGCACAGGTGATCCCCAGGCAAGCAGGGTCTGGAGTGGACCTCCAGCAGTCCTGCAGCAGAGCGGCCTGACTGCTAAAAGGAAAACTAAAAAACAGAAGGAAATAACTTCATCATCAACAAAAAGGACGTCCACTCAGAGACCCCATCCAAAAATCACCAACTACAAAGACTACAGGTAGATAAATCCATAAAGATGGGAAGAAACCAGCGCAAAAAGGATGAAAACACCCAAAACCAGAATGCCTCTCCTCCTCCAAGGGATCACAATTCCTCACCAGCAAGGGAACAAAGCTGGATGGAGAATGAATCTGATGAATTGACAGAAAAAAGTGGGTAATAACAAACTTCTCTGAGATTAAAGAACATGTTCTAATCCAATGCAAAAAAAAACTAAGAACCTTGAAAAAAGGTTAGACAAAATGCTAATGAGAATAAATAGCGTAGAGAAGAATAGAAACGAATTGATGGAGCTGAAAAACACAACACGAGAACTTCGTGAAGCATACACAAATTTCAATAGCCGAATCAAACAAGCAGAAGAAAGGCTACCAGAGCTTGAAGGATATCAATGAAATAAAATGAGAAGACAAGATTAGAGAAAAAAAGAGTAAAAAGAAATGAACAAAGCCTCCAAGAAATATGGGATTATGTGAAAAGACCTAATCTACGTTTGATAGGTGTACCTGAATGTGACGAAGAGAATGAATCCAAGCTGGAAAACACTCTTCAGGATATTATCCAGGAGAACAGGCCAATATTCAAGTCCAGGAAATATAGAGAACACCACAAAGATATTCCTCAAAAAGAGCAACCCCAAGGCACGTAATCGTCAGATTCACCAGGGTTGAAATGAAGGAGAAAATACTAAGGGCAGCCAGAGAGAAAGGTTGGGTTACCCACAAAGGGAAGCCCATCAGACTCACAGAGGATCTCTCAGCAGAAACTCTACAAGCCAGAAGAGAGTGGGGACCAATATTCAACATCATTAAAGAAAAGACCTTTCAATCTAGAATTTCATATCCAGCCAAACTAAGCTTCAGAAGAGAAGGAGAAATAAAATCCTTTACAAACAAGCAATTACTCAGAGATTTCATCACCACCAGACCTGCCTTACAAGAGCTCCTGAAAGCAGCACTAAACACAGATAGGAACAACCAGTACCAACCACTCCAAAAATGTACCAAATGGTAAAGAGCATCAACACAATGAAGAAACTGCATCAACTAATGGGCAAAGCAACCAGCTGGCATCAAAATGGTAGGATCAGATTCACACATAACAATATTAACCCTAAATGTAAATGGGCTAAATGCCCCAATCAAAAGACACAGACTGGCAAATTGGATAAAAAGTCAAAACCCATCGGTGTGCTGTATCCAGGAAACCCATCTCACATGCAATAACACACATAGGCTCAATATAAAGGGATGGAGGAAGATTTACCAAGCAAATGGAGAGAAAAGAAAAGCAGAAGTTGCAATCCTAGTCTCTGATAAAATAGACTTTAAACTAACAAAGATCAAAAGAGACAAAGAAGGGCATTACGTAATGGTAAAAGGATCAATGCAACAAGAAGAGCTAACGATCCTAAATATATACACACCCAATTCAGGAGCACCCAGATACATAAAGCAAGTTCTTAATGACCTACAAAGAGACAGACTCCCACACAATAATAGTGGGAGACTTTAACACTCTACTGTCAATATTAGACAGATCAACCAGACAGAAAATTGACATGGATATCCAGGACTTGAACTCAGATCTGGACCAAGCAAACCTAATAGACATTTACAGAACTCTCCACCCCAAATCCACAGAATATACATTCTTCTCAGCACCACATCGCACCTACTCTAAAATTGACCACATAATTGGAAGTAAATCACTCCTCAGCAAATGCAAAAGAACGGAAATCATAACAAACAGTCTCTCAGACCACAGTGCAATCAAGTTAGAACTCA
>PVKV010036298.1:0-15819 GCA_004027835.1 Alouatta palliata
AGAAATGCAAATCAAAACTACATTGAGATACCACCTCACGCCAGTTAGAATGGCGATCATTAAAAAATCTGGAGACAACAGATGCTGGAGAGGATGTGGAGAAATAGGAACACTCTTACACTGTTGGTGGGAGTGTAAATTAGTTCAACCATTGTGGAAGACAGTGTGGCGATTCCTCAAGGACCTAGAAATAGAAATTACCAACTTAATTTTAACAAAGACTTTCTAGAACTTTGCTGGCAAAAATATTTTCCTTTATAGTTGGCATTTAAAAACTAACATCATAAAATCCAGAAAGTCAAAGAGCAAAAAAGTTTTAAAGTTCATTCTCCTTCTTTTCAATAAATGAGGAAACTTAGAAGTAGCTCTGACTTAAAATTCTGCACTGCTGCATATCACAAGCACTCAGAAATGTTTACTTAAAGCAAAAGACATAACACTGCCATTATTGGTAATGCAGAGAAGAAAACAGTAAAGGAAAATGTAGCCTGATTAGAACAGCTAAGTAACTGCATGTGACAGACTTCAGCCACCTCAGTCATCCATGACAAATAAAGAACAATAAATAGGAAAAACCCTTAAAATTGAATTAATTTCTACTCAGTGATTTGCACATATGAAGCTTTTAACAAATAGTCAATTACTGAAATAATAAATGAATGCCTAATTTTATATTGCTCATCATAACATGGGCAACATGCATCCTTTCTTGTTCTAGTAATAAATATTTGACGACCTGGGAAAATGCTTAACCAAGAAAAAACTATTACAAGGCTACACTTTGATTGACTATATATATTTGTCATTAAATACAGGTATAAAATGAAAATGTCCAAATATGCTAATTGAGACATAATACATATAGTGGTTAAGATTTAAGAACTAGTATCATTCATTTGGCAGTTTTTCCAAGTTCTCAACATTTGTAAATATTTTCCATTACTGAGTCCCTTTGCCACCAGGGAGCCCAACTAAATCCAGAATTATGCTTTCTTCAGGGAGACGGGAAGTTGTCATCAGCCACAACAATCTTGGCAGGTAGCTCTCTTGTGCTTACTCTTGAACACATATTCAAGAATTAGAATAAAGACTAAAGGATATGCTCAGCATTTCCAAGTCCTTATGTACCTTAAATTGGCATCTGCTGTTGACTAGGAGGACAATGGGTGAACAGTCAAATTACTTTTGGGGGTTTGAGAGGAGACAGAGACAGAATGGTATTCTGCGGTCTCAGTCCTAAGCTTCAGGAAATCCATGGTAACTCTCATATCTCTAAGGCAAAGAGCTAAGGAAGTTCATCTAATGCTTCTGAAAAGCAGGTAGTGAGGTGGCTATGGGGACCTCTGAGAGCACCTCATCTACCCTGTAGACCAAGAAACTACCTATCATAGTGAAAACTCAGTTGCCTCATTGAAGAATTTCCCACTATGGCTTGGATTTGCATGAGAAACATCATCAGACTGAATCTGATTCTTAAAAACGGATGAATTACAGAGAGGTAACTTTAAAGATGCTTCCTCGTTAATTAGGAATCCAAGATCTTCGAATTCCCTCACCCAAGAGGGAAATTAAAGTTTTGAAAACAATACCTGAGCCTACTGCTGACTTACAGAACCCATTTCACTCAATTTGAGCCCCCAAGGCCTAAAGGAGACTAATGTGGTTTAAACTTTCCCTTCATTTTCATTCTATACAGAACTGGCCATTTAATGGTTGCTGGATCTCGGCAAGCAGCTCCCTTGCTTGGAGAAGTTCTAGCTGTTCTCAACCTCTAATTTCTGCCTCAGGTCTTATCTTCTGGAAGGAGTGAGATGCCACTAAAATGGAGGTTTCCTGAAGCTCTATACAGAAATGGTGCACCACAGAGGGCCACAAACCTGTACCCAGAGCTCCCATTGCAGTGGGCGGGGGTGGGGGGGGGGGCGGGAGCGGGCAACCAGCAGCCATTTCAGGAAACCCTAAAACGGATCAGGCAGATTTTGACTTGGGTTACAGGATCACCCTTTAGCCAGGAAGCTAGACTCATTTCTTGATTTGTTCAGCAGTAATTTATTAAGCACCTATTTTTGTGAAACTAGAAAGGATAGAATCCCATAGTTTGAGGACCACTTCACAGAGGAATTAGGATTACTGGAGATGACCAGTATGGCGCTAAGGGATTCTTCATTTAACCCCTGTCCTATACTTCACTCATGCCCTCAAATGGAAATGAGCTCCTTGAGATTATCATTCATCAAATATTTTAGCTCTACTGTATAGAACACCTCAAGGCCAATACTGTTGGACTGTTTATTAATCTATCAAAATGAGATCTATTTTAAATCAATAAAAATCAAAGATCTTATTTTCTTTTGGCCTCAAGTGCAGAACACAGTGCCTAGCCCATAGTGGATATTTCAGAGATGTTCATTGCATTGAAAAGAAAATAATTCCTATGACGAGAAATACTTTACCTTGGTCTATGTTTGGTTGGAGGCAATTCTTGGCTGGATATTTTCTCATCTGCAATGTTTTTGAACCAGTGAATAGTAATACTAAATAGCAATATAATAACAATTGATTTATTTTACTTTTAAGTCAGGAATATTGCCCACTTAGGTAGTGAAATTCACTCATCGGTCCACTGAGTATTCACTTACTTTAATGCCAAAATTTCAGCTCTGTTGAAGTATTCATCAAGAGTGCTGATTTGAAGCTTTTCTAAAATTGATTCTTACAGTTTTTGCCCTGCATCTCGTCTTTTTTCCTGTTGTAAGATCCATGTTATAATTGCATATTCCCTAGAAAAGAGGTATTACTATACACACACAATTACTATTACTCTCATTGTCAATGATTCAATTTGCAGATGTGTTAAAATCAGTTGTTTACTGCAAGCAATAAAGTACAAAATTTTTTAAACATGTGATTTAAACATTCATATTTAAGACTACTATAACAACATACATTCTCATTCATTGATTTTTTGCGAGCTGATCTTTTGAGAGAAAATAAGGAGGACTACAGCCAGGTACCAGCAATTACACATAGCACACAAGAAGCCTCACTGGTTTACTTATGGAAGTGTGTGACACATATGAATGTCATTTGTCACATGCATCACAGTGAAGGAAAAGCTTGCAAATTCCTGTTCTACAGTCATTCTCCGTTATTGGGAATTGTAATCTTCTTTGGAAAATTTATATTTAATCCTGCTATAATATTGTTCATCATTAGAGTATGGCAGTCGTTTTTTTGATCACACTAATAATGCACCCAACCACCTTAATTTCAGTCCTCTTTTCTGCAGTTTTTTTCCTCCATAGCACTTATCACCCTCTGACATTCTATATATTTTAATTATCAGTATATATCTTCCTTCTAGAACATATAGACTTTATGAAGATAGAGAGATTTGTCTTGTTTACTACTGTTTCCCCAACAGTGCGTGGCACATAATTGACACTCAGTAAATCTTTGTTGAGTAAAGGAATAAGTAGTATGAAAAGATTTGTTCTACTGAGCAACTCTTATGAAGAAACTAGCAATTTTTTCTATTTAGACTGTCAATTGTTTATTAAGACAATTTGGATGATAAGTGAAGTAGAAACCTCCAACAATCTAAAACACAAGCAAATGCAAAAGTAAAAATGGGTACCAATGGTACCAATGGGAGGGAAACAATCTAATATCATGGTTACATGCTCTGTTTGACAAATTAAAGATAAATACAACTAAGTTGAATCTGGTTTTAATTGGCAGCTAGAAGTGAAAAGATTATAAAAGACCTACTTTATTACACTAAAAAGTAAACCAAAATTCTAAACTTGAATAATTCTAATGCATAATGTAGATTGCTTATGAGACATTCGTTTATTTATTTTTAATTAAACTTTTAATTTTGAGATGATTTCTGATTCACATGCAATTGTAAGAAATAATCAGAGGCTGGGTGCAGTGGCTCACACCTATAATTCCTCTGTTTTGGGAGGCTGAGATGGGAGGATAGCTTTAGTCCAGAAGTTTGAAACCAGCCTGGCAACACAGGGAGACCCTGTCTCTGCAAAAAATTAAAAGATTAGCTGGGCATGGATCACTCGAGTCCTGGTGTTCAAGGCTGCAGTAAGCCATGATGACACCATTGCACTCTAGTCTGGGCAAAAGAGCAAGATCCTGTGTCAAAAAAAAAAGGAGGCAGAAAAAGAAAAAATAATACAGAGGGAACCCCTCCAATGATAAGATCTTGCAACCTTACAGTACGGTATTACAGCCAGGGAATCCACACTGATATAAGTGAACATATGGCATATTTCCATATTTCCATAACCACAAGGATCTCTCACGTTGCCCTTTTGCAACCACACCTATTTCCCTCTTTACCCCAAAACCTCCTTAATTCCTGGGAACCACTAGTATGTTCTCCATTTCTATAGTTTTGTCATCACAAAAAATGTTATGTAAATGAAATCATACAGCATGTAACCTTTTGGGATTGGCTTTTTCACTCAGTATAATTCTCTAGAGATTCATATCGTTGTGGAGTGTATCAATAATTTCTTCCTTTTTATTAGTGTCCCATAGTATGGATCTACTATAATTTGTTTAACCATTCACCTGTTAAAGGACATCTGGTTGTTTTTAATTTTTGGCTATTATGAATAAAGCTGCTATAAATAAATATTCATGTACAGTTCTTTTGTGTGAACATAGACTTCCTTTATTTGGGATGACTGCTCAAGGTTACAACTGCTGGGTTGTGTGGTAATTGCACATTTAGTTTCTAAAGACACTGCCAAACTGTTCTGCAGAGTGGTTATACAGTCCCACCAGGAATGTCTGAGTAATTCACTTTCTCTGCATTCTTGCCAGCTTTTGGTGTTGTCACTTTTATACTGATAGGTGTGTATTACTATTGCATTGGGGTTTAAATGTGTCGTTCCCTGATGGCTGAGGATGTTAAACATCTTTTCATTTGCATTCTTATGACCTTCTAGTGAAATGTCTGATCATATGTTTGGCCATTTTCCAATTGGACTATCAGTTTTTTTACTATTGAATTTTATAAATTCTTTATATATTCCAGATGCTAGTTCCTTGTGGCATATGTGGTTTGCAAATATTTTCTTCCAGTTCACTGATTATTTCCTCTGTCCTCTATGTTCTACGGTTAGGCCTATCTACTGAGTTTTTTATTTTGGTTATTGTATTTCCCTGACACAATTGGTTCTTCTTGGTATCTTCTATTTAATTTCTGAGGTTTTCTATTTTTATGTTTGTGTCAAGTACGTTATAATTGCTCATTGAAGCTTTTTCTTTTTTAAATCATGGCTGCTTTGAAATTCTAACATCTCTGTTATCTCAGCATTGACATCTATTGATTGCCTTTTTTTTTTTCATTTGAGTTTCAGATTCATTTATTCAATTGAGGCTCATTTATTATTGAATCCTGAAAAAACAGTATCAGTCTGAAGTCTTACTCCTTTATATATGACTAGGAATTTTTAAATAAAATCAGAATATTTTGCATTGCCAGATTCTGGATCTTATTTAAATCTTACCTTCTAACTGGCTTTATCTGATACCACCCTGACAGGAGAAGTGTGGACACCACCTCCTTACGGTCAGGCAGAGGTAGAGTCAATATTTCATACTTAGTTTCCATTGTCCTCTGATGGGGGCAGGCTCCTCATGAATTCTGGTGGAGTGGAAGTCCCATCTCCGCACATGGACTCCACTGGCATCACAGGTGGGTGGCCTCATTACTGTTGAGTGGTCATGAAAGACCTGACTCTCCACTAGAGTCTCTCTGATACGACCTCAGTGGGGATGTGAAGGGATGTCTTGTTACTGCAAGGAGAGGATGGAAATCCAGGCCCCCCCATGTGGCCCCATTGATGCTAAAGGGGGATAGAGAACTCCTTATAGGCAAGTGGGGATGAAAGACCTGGTTTTTATTAGAACTTCTATTGGTCCTTGGAAAATCTGGCTGTATCCTTATAACCTTATGAAAATGGAAGTCCAGGATCTCCACTCAGCTTTTACTGATATGGGTGGGGATGGTGCCACAGTTTGAAAGAAGTACAGCAGTTAATGTCAAAAATGTTTGCCTTGCTAGGGTACCTATTTCTTGGTCCTTTGGCTAGAGAGAGTATGCTTTTGCTGGGGCTTCTTGGGTCTTGGCCATTGTCATCCTAGGTTGCTTGCTTCTTCAGCTTTAAGTCTAGAATATATAAGGAGAAAAAAAAAAACCAGAATTCAGGACACTCACTGCTATGTTGTTCATGGGTCCAAAGGCCCCTAGCTGGCCTGCCCTCTCTCCACCTTTCAGAGTCTTATGTTTGTTTTATATACAATGTTCAGGGGAAAATAAGGAAATAGCAATAGAGAAAAGCATCTCTGCTTTGTCATCCTAGATATAGAAGCTCGTGTAATATATTTTATTTCTTAAAATGTTAAATAACCAGATAGTCACTACTGAACCTTCTGAAAGAACGATATCTACATCTGTGTTGTCCAATTGGTAGAACTGGTAACTATATGGGAGTATTTAAATTTCTTAAAATTGAACACAAAAAAACCCAGTTCCTTAGTTACACTAGCAACATTTTGAGTGCTCAATGTTATGGTAATCTAGTGGCTAGCATACTGGACTGTGCAGATACAGAATATTCTGAGCATACGAGACAGTATTTTGGACAAAGCTGACTTAGCAATGAACAAACATAGTTCATTATACCACTAAATATTTCTGCCACAAGATATATGGGAAGAAGCCAAGCATGATGGTGTGCATCTCTAGTTCTAGCTACTTGGGATGCCAATGTGGGAAGATCACTTGAGTTCAGGAGTTTGAGATTGCAGTGAGCTATGATCAATCAAGTCAATGCACTCCAGCCTGGGTGACAGAGCCAGAGCCAGACCCTGTGTCTAAAAAAACAAAAAAAAAAAAACAAAACGAAACAAATCAAAACAGTGAAAGAACACGATAAGACAAACAGGTGAATAAATAATACTGTGAAGGACAGAAATAGGAATAATGTAAATTTATTTACAACGTAAATTTCCACAATAGACACTAATCCCACTAACATACCACAAATTATATTTTTAGTGATTCTAGACTGCTTAGGTCTATCTCTAAGATCCTCCCTTTTCCTGTGGGTTGATGCAGTTTGGAACAATAAAAACTGACATAGCAGCTGAGAGTAGCGTGTATTTACTCTGACACTGCATGCCATGTTCTGATATCTGCCTTCAGCAAATGTTGGACATATTCAGTCAACATCATTTTATTTGATAGAGGGGATTCAAACACTTTATAGACTTCAGTATTTTTAAAAAATAAACTGAAGTGATAAAGAGGCAACTGTAGCAAGAGAGTACAATTTCAAGCAGCAAAATCAAAATACAAAAAAATACAAATAAAACGGGAGATGGTAAAAATATAAAGATGTCAGAACTGGAGCTTCTTGTCATTTAATTTATTCAGTAACTATCTATAAAGTGCATGGTATTATAGTTGAATAATCAATTGCTCAAATGAGAAATTGAGCTACAGAGAAACTGGCTTCACTGTTTAGTGGAAAAGTAAGGAAAAATATTTAGGCCCTCCTTCCATCAAGCACTCATCCCACTCGTACTATATGGCCATCAAAAGGCCTTTCCTAGTCATAGCAGCCACATTGAATCCTTTATTATTTGAAAAAAAAATCTGCATTTTCTGCCTCCATGGTTTACTTATATTTTCTCCTCATTAATTCATTCTACATACACCTGTCAAGCATCTACAATGAGCAGGAACTTGTAGGCACCAACTTACATCAGTGAAGAAAACAAGAGCGTCTGTCAGAACATTCTAGGGTGGGTAGGCAGACAATAAATACGATACATTGTAAAACATGTTAGAAGATGAGTGCTATGGAATAAAGATGAAGCAGAACAGGTTACATGGGGATCAGTTGGGAGGAATGGGCCAGATGAGGTCACTCATATAGAATTGACGCATCATCACCATTTATTGACATCTTAGCTCTTCTTCAATCTTCATCTCAAATGCCACCTCCTCCATAAAATCCTGCTCAATACCTTATTAAAATTAATCCCTTCCACTATGCTCCTATCACACTTCCCAGCTCTACTGCAGCACTCAGCACCCGCTTTGTGTTAGATGTGAATGCATCTATCTCTTCATCAGAGCATAATTCCTTAATAAAGAGAATGTGCCTTATTAATCATTTAATCAATGTGCGGAGTCACATGTAGTGGCTGGCTTAATAAGTGTGTGCTGAATAATGAATCCTAAATTAAACGTGAATTGACAAAGTGCTCAATTGTTTATAAAAGACAATCCTGACATTAGGATTCAAAAATATGAAGTCAGTATGTAGATACTAACTGCCAATCTTCCATTCACACTTATATCGGTCCCTTCTGCTAACATTTATAGGGCTAGAGAGATAATAAATGCCTTTTTAATTTTCTGCTCTTGCTGGATTTCTAATAACAAATATCAGATATTAACATGCCAAACAGATCAAGCAAAATAATGGCATCATCGATAACTCAAATTTGTCTTCAGAGTTGAAATGCATTATTCATACAGCCTACTAAATTAACCGTTATACATTAGAATTTAGGCAACCTAACTAACACCATTGCCTTTTTTTTATTTATTTTTTTTAATTAAGAGACCAGGGGAGAGCGCGAATGCAGTCCCCCACTACTACAAATTATGCAGTCGAGTTTCCCACATTTGGGGAAATCGCAGGGGTCAGCACATCCAGAGTGCAATGGATAAGTCTCGCCCTGGGAAAGCCACCTTCGTGATCATGGTATCTCCCCTGCCAGGTAAGTATCACCATTGCCTTTTTATAGTACATGCTTTTATTCAAGAAAATATGATATACATGAAATTGTTAACCTTGATTTTTCTCTTTGCCAATGAGTAAAAACCACAGAAATCATCAAATTATATTATTCTGTTTATTTCACAGAATATATTGCTTTACATGCGTAACAACCAGTAAAACTTGTTGCCTAAGAAATTGCGTTTTTTTCCAGATGATAACATACTATCTTGAAAGCACTGTCACAAACAATAGTCACATGACTACCAGATAAATATAGTTATAACACTGAGTTTGATTACACATTCTGCAGGTATGCTAATAGATGGGTATGAACAAAAACCTTCCCCTAAACAATCATATGACTAAAAGTCCAATGTAGTGTTTGCATTTTACTTTTTTTAAAAAAATCAGTTTTAGAATTTAAGGATTTAATTAGTACCTACTTAGAACATATTTATAAATTCTTAGTAATTCAGTAGATTGAATTGGTTGAATTAGTGATTAATGTTGCTTTTATGAAAAGAGATGTGACAACATGAAATATTAATGAATGTTCTAGAATTGCTAATGATGGATTCTATTTTTCTGATGAAGAATTTAAAGCAAACCTCTTTTAAATAAGGAAATGTGTTTGCATTCTTAATATATTTTATTAAACTGAAACATTGATGTTTCCCTTAAAGGTACTTATTTTTATTCAAAATGTACATACAGTATATATTTTAATTAAACTTTATTCCCAATATGCAGGGCATTACTATAGAGTATAATCTATTAGGAGGAGTTTAATTGCTAAGGTTAGCATTCTTATTATTAGAGAAATGTTACTATAATTATAGGGAAGTAAAGTAGTTAAGTTGTAAGCGAGGAACGTAACAATGGTGAATGAAAGGAGGAATGTGTGGTCAGAGGCAGAACAGACGCAAGAAAAGTACAGGATGACAATGAATGCAAGAGCCCATGCCTGTAACTACTAGACTCAATGTTTGGCAAAGAGTATGGCTGTGTCTTATTTCTATTTTCCTACTGTGACTAGTACAACTCTGTGTGTGTGTGTGTATGTGTGTGTGTGTGCGTGTGCGCGCATGTGTGTAGGCCTGCATTAAGTACCTATTTAATTAATTTAATTATGTACAAAGGGCCAGCCAAGTAGTTGGCCCTAGTTACTTTTTGTCTTTGGGGCTGTGTGTCAATGTTATCAAAACAAGTGACAAACTCAACAAAAATAAAAATCGTTATGTAAAATTATTTGAAACAATTTTAGTTGTTTGACCTAATTTTTAAATGTTTTTATCACCTGTTTGTTATCACATATTATGAGAAAGTTCAAAGTTTAAGTTGGTCAAGTCTATGATTAATTCTTTTTCATACAAAATATTGACATTAATTTTTCCCATAATAATTATTTTGATTTAAATGTATTGTTAGGCACATTTTCAAATACTCAGTGTGTTCACATATGCACGTAAAATTTGAATTTGGTGTTAGTGAATACAGAATGGGCATTTTAATGCAATGCTGCCTAAATATACTCACATACAGAGACATACATATATCTGTATTAAGTTTATAAGTTTGGTTGGGCACAGTGGCTCATGCTTGTACTCCCAACAGTTTGGGAGGCTGAGGTGTTAGGATTGCTTGAGGACAGGAGTTTGAGAACAGCCTGGACAACATAGCAAGACCTTCGTCTCTACAAAAAAAATTAGAAAGATTAGCTGGGCATGCTGGCACACACATGTAATTCCAGCTACTTAGGAGGCTGAGGTAGGAGGATCGCTTGAGGCCAGTAATTCAAGGCTGCAGTGAGCTATGATTGCACCAGTGCACTCCTGTTGGGTTACACAATGAGACCCCGTCTCTAAAAAAGAAAACAAAGTTTGTAAATTTAGAAATTACAAACATGGTTGTCTTTAATATGGATACAGCATGGGGACTCAACAGAGAATATTTTATTTGTATAAAAGTGACAAGAATTTTTATAAAACATTTACATTATATGAGTTTCTTTCAGCTATACAATTTCACTTTTGATTTAAAGTTAACTCAGGAGTGCAAATTCCCCTTGCATTATGTAGGTGCTCTGACTTGCTGCTGCTTGTTTATCAGTAAACATTAGTTGGGTGTTGTCACAGTAAATGGAAAAAAACATTATCTTTCAGTGTAAGTAGGCCCACTAACAGAGAAAAGAGAAATCAGGTGTCATGTTGAAGTATGAAAAACTAAAGGCTTTTAAAAAGTATATAGTAATACCCTCCTTATCCTCAGAGGATATGTTCCAGGACCCCCAGAGGAAACCTGAAACCAAGGATAGTACCAAACCCAATTATATGCTATGTCTTTTTCAATTTGATAACCAAAAAGCCTGCCAAGTGACTAATGGGTAGGTAGCATATATAGCATGGATGGACAAAGGCAGCATGTTGGACAAAGGGATGATTCACAGTGGTGTGGGATCACATGAGATTTCATCGGGCCACTCGGAACTGTGTGCAACTTAAAACTTATGAATTGTTTATTTATGAAATTTTCCATTTAATATTTTTGGCCTGAGATTGACCCTGGGTAAATTAAACCTCAGAAAGTAAGACCACCTATAAGTGGGAACTCCTGTACTTATCCTTTTTTTTTTTTTTTGAGATGAAGTGGTGCTCTGTCACCCAGGCTGGAGTGCAGTGGCATGATCTTGGCTCACTGCAACCTCTATCTCCTGGGTTCAAGCGATTCTCCTGCCCCAGCCTCCTAAGTAGGTGGGACTACAGGTGCGTTCCACCACCCCTGACTAATTTTTTGTATTTTTAGTAGAGACGGAGTTTCACTTTGTTAGCCAGGATGGTCTCGATTTCCTGACCTCAGGTTATCCACCTGCATCAGCCGCCCAAAGTGCTGGGATGTACTTATCCTTTTAAGAGTGACTCTCTTAAATATTATTTTTAGAGAAACATGCAAATAGCATAATTGAAAATGTTCAATAAAAAGCAATTTGCAAGTAATATAAGAAGTTTCCATTTTAATTTGTAATATACACTAAGGTGATATATGATCTTCATCAAGATGAAAACAAATAATGAAAGTTGTTTTTAGGTAATATCAGGTCATACCTCATGGAGATTTTTTTTCAAGGAAAAGTCTACAACAGAAAATTATTTTTTTTACCTTTAAACACCAATGCAGTGAAATTTATCTCTGCTTATCTAGAGTCTGTTCCATTGTAACTCCCCCTTCAAAGTATTTGTATTTAATTCCTTTCATTCCTGTTAATCCAAAATGCAATTTAAAAACTCCACACATCTTGAAATATTAATTCAAAGTGACATTTACTATCCAGGCACTTAAGTATTTAGCACCTGTAATATGCCTAGTATTGGGCTACATATGCAATGGGATTACTTAAAAATAAACACCATACATTGTATATTTTGTTTCATAGTTAAGACTATGCATAGTAACCAACTAAAGAACAGAGCATGCCAGGCTTTGTATGCAGACAAAAGTGCTATGGCAATTCTGAGAATCGTTGTATTGTTATGAAGTGAGGAAGTTGGGAAAAAACGTGAAGAAGGTAAAGCAAATTAGGAATGCTGTAAATGCCTAAAGTGGATGGTGAGGAGGAAAAGACAGTGTTCAAAGTTAGGGAAACAGCAAGAACAAAAAGAGTGAAAAGGGTGAGGTATTTTAGCCAGGGAAAAATTAATCATCATCCTAAAGCAGATTTGTGTGTTTACAGTAGCGGGGACCAGACTTTTTTATATCCCCAAGCTTTGCTTTCAAATTTACAACTGTCAAGTTTCAGAGTTTCTCACCTATCTTTATCTTGTTGATGATTTTACTTACAGCATTCTCTTGATCGTGCTGTCCTGATTTTACCTTTTTGCATAAGCTTTTCACTCCAGAATCAGAATATCCTTTCTTTTCCTTTTTAAAATTTATTTTGAGATGGAATTTTGCTTTTGTTGCCCAGACTGGAGTGCAATGGCATAATCTCAGCTTTACTGCAACATCCCCCTCCAGGGTTCAAACAATTCTCCTGCCTCAGCCTCCCGAGTAGCTGCGATTACAGAAGCCCACCACCACACCCAGCTAATTTTTTGTATTTTTAGTAAAGACGGGGTTTCACCACATTGGCCAGGCTGGTCTTGAACTTCTGACCTCAGGTGATCCGGCCGCCTTGGCCTCCCAAAGTGCTGGGATTGTAGGTGTGAGCCACCACACTTGGTCAGTATATAGTCCTATACACTGAACAGCTCCCCATTTCCTGTTTTTTTTTTTTTTTTTTAAGCTACCAGCATTTTTTCTCTTAAGACTATCATCAAACTTCCAGGAAATGATCCAGGCTTAATGCTGGCCAATGCACTTCAGTCCGCAAATGTTTATTAAGCATTTACTGGGAGACAGACATAGAAACAGATGGAAAAGCCATGGTTTCTTGCCCTTCGGAAGCTTTTAGCCAGGGCAGAGTCTCTTTGCTGCCCCAAGTCTGCCTATATTGTTTTCAACTACAATTGCAATTTTAAATTTACCAAAATAGGAGAAAATGAAATGAAATGATAAATGCTAAGAAAGCTAAAACTCACCAAAAATAAGAAAGAATAGTTTCTTTCTGTGAGGCACCTTGTGATGAAAGGATAGCCTGGTAGAGTAGTTTGGGTCCTTTCTCTGTCACTTCAAGTATAACTTTGAACAAGATGATACAGGGAAAGAAGAGGGGAACTGACATTTCTTGATTATCTCTGATGTGTCCAGTGCTATGACTGGCATTAATTATAGATTATTATTTGATACTTGTAGAGTACACCACCTCCAAGCCCCCTTAGAAAACCACAATACCAGCACTGGAAACAAAAACCAGATTCTTCCTTTTTTAAAAACGATCAAAACTTAGGTGCAGATAGGCTAAGAAACTTGGTGTTTCAGACAGACCTGAGATTTCACCCTAGTCTCAACCCCTTAGCTCTACCACTTACTAGATTTTTGGCTAAGTCATTCATTTATTTATTTAACACCTAGTATGTCAAGCATGCTGCTTAACACTGGGTTTTAAGGCAATATTGTGGCATGTTCCCTTTCCTCAAAGCTCTTATAGTTCAGTAGAGGCAGACAGGCATGTAAAGAAGCCCCTGTAGTTAAGCGATAGATGTAGTTCTGTGGGTCTGTAAAGTGTAGTGTGGAGTACAAATTAGAACCTGATCCATTCTAACCCTGGATTGGCAGGTGGCAGAGGTCAAGAAAGCCCTGGAGATCCACATAGTCACCCACTGAATCAGCTGATCATGAGAAAGAACAAGACATTCTAACCTGAGGGAGCATTAGGGCCTGAAACAGCTTGGTAAGAAATGAAAGTGTTTCAGGGCTGGCTGGAGTAGACAGCTGCAAGGCAGGGGTAATAATGTCTACTTCACTCGTTAGAGGATTAAAGAGGTAACATACAGAGAGTGCTAACCATAATGTTTGAGACATACTAGGTGCTCAATCAATGTTTCGTTTCTGCTTCCTTTCAGTTCCTCCATTTGATTATATAATTTTCCACCTCTGAAATTCCACAATTTTTATCACACTGTGTGGGTTCTTATTGTGAATCAGTTCATACACTACTTGGCACACTATTCATGTTCAGTTAAAAGTCTCTACCACAGGCCAGGCGTGGTGGCTCATGACTGTAATCCCAGCACTTTGGGAGGCCGAGTTGGGCGGATCACGGTTCGAGATCAGCCTGACCATCATGGAGAAACCCCATCTCTACTAAAAATACAAAACTAGCCGAGCGTGGTGGCACATGCCTGTAATCCCAGCTACTGGGGAGGCTGAGGCAGGAGAATCACTTAAACCCAGGAGGCGGAGGTTGCAGTGAGTCGAGATTGCGCCATTGTACTCCAGCCTGGGCAACAAGAGCAAAACTCTGTCAAAAAAAAAAAAAAAAAAAAAAGTCTCTACCACATTTGATAAACGTCTGGGTAAAACAAGATGTAAATTTTATAAAGAATTGAAGCAAAAGCTGAATTTAACTTCAATTTTTTTTCCTCTCTGTCCCTCTACAGTAACTTGATTTTTTTGCATGTGTATATGTGTGTCTCAGATGTATAGAGCTTCAGTAACAGTTCAACACATTGGGACAGAATTCGAAATGTTTCCAGGAGGATTATTTGCTTCCAAACTGACAAGAGCTGCTTTTCTGTCTCCAGAAGTCTATAAGATCACAACATCAACCATACTGGCAGGAGGAGACTTGAAGGCAACGTACCATTATAACATAACCTTAGAGCTCATCATTTTGTATAAAACTTATGGTCAGCCTTATCTCCACTCTCAATCTGTCTCCATCTCTATTATATGGTCCTGTACATACTTGTATCCCCTTAAAAAGTGTGTGAACATGGAAGCCACGACTTGTTTTATTTAACTTCTTCATCTGCTCCTAGCTGCACCAATCCACAGTGCTTTACCCATTTTAGATATTTAGCAAATATTTGTTAAATTTTACAGATAGTCGTTTTCTTTTCTCTGCTCTTGCGCAGTGTGGTGGCAGCAGGCACAGTCTTGAGATGCAGAATGACAGTGAGCTTGCGGACTTGTACATGTGGTGGAAAGGCTCTGCTAGTAACCGCATCACTGGTGCCAAGGACCATGCATCCATCCAGATGAACATGGTGGAGGTCGACAAGGTCACAGGCAGGTTTAATGGCCAGTTTAAAACCTATGCTATCTGCAAAGTTATTCGCAGGGTGGGTGAGTCAGATGACTCCATTCTCTGAATGGCCAAGGCCAGTGGCATCATCTGATAAAATTTTGACTAGACACGCCTGTAATCCCAGCACTTTGGGAGGCCAAGGCGGGTGGATCACGAGGTCAAGAGATCGAGACCATCCTGGTCAACATGGTGAAACCCCGTCTCTACTAAAAATACAAAAATTAGCTGGGCATGGTGGCACGTGCCTGTAGTCCCAGCTACTCGGGAGGCTGAGGCAGGAGAATTGCTTGAACCCAGGAGGCGGAG